>JAVJIF010005195.1:0-239544 GCA_038442645.1 Agave tequilana
CTCTGATAATCTAAACCATCGTAGAGAATCTGACACTGACGCCATTTCTCCACACCATGGTGAGGGCAATGAGCTAGGAGATATTTGAATCGCTCAAAGTATCTCCAAAATAGTTCGCTCGTTCTTGTCTAAACTACATGATATTCTTCCTAATGAGGGTAGTTTTGTGAATTGGATAGAATTTCTTCAAGAAGGCCTTGACGAAATCATCCCACGTCGTGACAGAATCCACCGCAAAACTGTACAATCATTTCTTCGCTAGGTCCTTTAGGGAAAAAGGGATGAAACGTAACCTAACGACATTATCTCCTAGTTGGGGTATACGCGTCATGAGGCACACTTTTTCATATTCCCTAACAAAGAAGTATGCGTCCTCCGATTCTAAATCATGAAACTTTGGAGAGTGTTGATGAATTGAGGTTTTAACTCGAAATTATTTCCGTTTGCTTCAGGAAGTTTTATGCAGGATGGAAGTGAGATTCTGATCGGGTAAAATCTATCCTGAACTGACACCATCACCGGTTCTAGATGCAAGGGTAAAGAAGTGTTTCTTGTTAATCTAGAAGTTGACGGATCTCTTACCCACTCTTGCATACAGTACACCATAGACAATGTGCAATCGAAAAAGAACAAAAACAAACAAAAGAAAAAAATAACCACAAAGCCTTAGTCTAAGGTACCGGACCTATACGACTCCTAACTGGTTGATTCTCCGGGAAGGTTGTTGCAGGAACTTGACTACAAGCTAATCGGCCAGGAAAGGGCAAAGCTCGGGGCGAGGTATCCAGGCGTGAGCCACGGGCCTAATTACGCCAAACCACGGAGCTTTCGAGGCTTTACCTCTCAATCCACTTTCCTTAGACACCGATTTTGCAGGAGTATAGTTCTTGCAATTTCCAACCTCGGTTAATCTCTTAGTGAGTCCGAGATGTCCCTAGGGCCAACGTCTATTGATTTTTAGTTAAGGCTTGGAAAAGTGTGAGTGCACTTGGAGATAGTTTTTGAGTTAAGGAAGGGTGATGAAATTCCCACTATATCTTGTTTATTTGGGTTTTGCCCTTAAAGTCAATTGTGCAAGTGTACAGTTTATTCACAACAGGGTAACACTCAAAGTGATAAATCACTCCAAAATGTTGGTCCTATTCTATATGAATGCACACGTACCTTTTCTCCAGCACTCTTCAACAGAAATTGAAATGAATGAAATAGACACGTGCTCTAAATGCAAAAATCTAATCCGAATTTCAATTAAGCAATAAGTGAATTTCTGTTAAGTTTATTACACATGTATTGAAATCACCTAGAGGGGGGTGAATAGGTGATGGCTATATGTAAATGGTCACAAATGCGGAATTTAAAAAATTAACCAACACAATAAGCTCAAATGAAAGACTTGCAATAAATGAAGCAATCAACAGTGCAAGAATTAAGGAGTTAGAGTTTAGAGATATTTGAGCAAACGCAAACACGCAGATATGTTTCCGAGGTTCGAGCCACGCTCTACGTCCCCGCCTTCACACTTGAAGGATTTCCACTATTGAAGATCCCACTGGATGACCAATACAAGGACACACTTGTCCCGTCTCTCGTGATGCCACAACACCACCTTGAGCACACTAGCTCGCCTTGAGGCCGATGCCTCTACAACTTCACTCAAAAGAAGATTGATCACACTTGATCACAAATACGCTCACTTGCACAATCCTAGAACCAAAATGTAGATGTGGAATTATGGGATTGTGTAGTGCAAAAGGTAGAGAGAAGTAGAGGTAAAGACTTCAAGTAGGTGTCTAAAACTTTAGGGCTTTTGGAGAGAAAATCTTTTGTAAAAGGAAGCCTTTTGAAAACTTGTAAATCTTTTGAAAATGATGTGTATATTCTTCTAAAATAATTGTCATATCAATATGAAGTGACCTCCTATTTATAGGGGCCAAAACTACACCATAGATCCGTTGGGATTAAAAAAACAAAAAGAATCTGTCAGAAATGAAAACACCTAGAGGGGGGTGAATAGGTGTGATTGCTAATCTTAAAAATTTTAACTCTCTAAATGCGAAACTTAAAACAAGTGAGTCTCAACTTAGTACAATTCAACAAGTGTAGCCGAATTCCTCTTGCGAGGCTCTGGACTAAACTCCTCTTGATTCCCCTTGATATGGGTTGAGGCGCTATGTGAAGCTCTTGTTGGATGAGTACGGGATTGGCACACACAAGTATGAAATGGATGATATGAAGAATGATGCAAACACAATGATATATGGCAAGAATTACAAGCAAGCAAATAGTAGCACAAGAAAATTAAACAATATCACAAGTATGCAATAGAAAGCAATAAGGAGCTATTGAAAAGTAAAGCAAGAATTAGACGCAAAGGCAATCGCAAACAAAGTGATTTGTTTCGAGGTTCGAGCCACCGCTCTACTCCCCGCCTTCACCTCCGTGAAGGGTTTCCACTATCCACCGAGGACGCCTTTACAATTTGGTCTACCGAAGACCGAGCACCGAGCTCCACCGAGTACAAAGGACCTCTACCGAAGAGGTTGCTCCACAAAGAAAGGAATACAAGAACAAAGTGATCACAACAAGATCACTACACTATTTCTCAAACTCTTTTACAAACACTCTCACTTCAATTACAACTTCACTATAGAATGAGTATAGGATTTTTGGCTCTATGAAGTGTGGTGAGAAAACTTCAGTTGTAGAGTGATATTAGTAATCAAACACAACTGAAAAACTAGCTCAAAAAGAATTGAAATGAAAGCTTTAAACTCTTTTCTTTTCTCTTTTGAAAACAATACAAACTTGAGGATTTTCTTAGTAATATGCAAGAGAGACTTCTCCTCTATTTATAGGGTTAAAAATAGGTTAAAAACAATTTCTTTTGGTCTTATTTTCTCTGAAAAAGACCTGAAAAACACTGAAAAAGTCTGCCAAGAAATCAGATAAAAAAACAGATTTCAGAATTGCACAAAAGAGGAAGAGCCGTTGGGATTTTGCAGGCCTGGCGGTTGACCGGTCCAGTCGACCGCCAGCCCAGCTGCAAAGAGCCGTTGGCTCTCGGTCGACCGGTCCGGTCGACCGTCCCAAAAGAGGAAACACAGTTTCCTTCTTCCGGTCGACCGGTCCGGTCGACCGAAAAAACCCGTGAGCAATTTGCTCTCCATCGGTCGACCGGTTCGGTCGACCGACAGACATGCACAAATAGTGCATGTCCAGACACATCGCCGGTCGACCGGGCCGGTCGACCGAAGTTGCCTGAATCAGAAAAACTGGACTGGTTTTTGAGTTAGAAAAATTTTGAGAATATTTTAAAATACATATAGCTAAGTATTATGCAGAAAATAGTTTATACACATGTTTTATACAAGATTTTCAAGATATAAAGCTTTTGGTACATGTATATATAAACTAAGGCATAAAACTTAGAAATAACCATTTTTAAAACATAGGAAATATATGAAACAAATGTGTGTGCAAATCCTAGAGCCAAATTTCATATACTCAAACTTTAACATTCTATTTCTTACAATGATTCTAAGACTTCAAGATCTTCAATAGGCTTCTTCATATGATCTTCAACACTTGTTCCTTGAGCCCAATTGGAGTTGACTTGAGTCCAAATCCTTGTATTTGTGAGAGAAGACTTCTAGAATGAATAGAAATCTGAAACACACTTAAACAACAAATGTTATTAGTACAAATAACTAATATGTTTTGTAATCATCAAAATACACTAATCATGGGTGATTGTAACCTTGGGCCAACAAGAAAAACTAGCTGTTGGAATCTGTCAGAGATTCTGACAGCTATCGGTCGACCGGTCGGTCGACCGCCAACGGTCGAAAATATGACCGTTGGGGGACTTCGGTCGACCGCCCGGTCGACCCAATTTAGCCGAGAGCACTGCAAAGTGCTCGGTCGACCGGGTCGGTCGGCTGATACGCACATGCACAGAATGTGCGCATCGGTTGACCGTACGGTCGACCGGATGCTGTCAGTTCTGAAAAATCAGAACTGCCAGAATCCAGAAATCTTGGTTTTTGGGTATAGGTCTAAGATATAAAGTTTTGGATCTTGTAAACACTAGAGTGTGAGCACATGTCACTACTCTAATAGGTTAAAACATTTTGATAGAAATTCTTTGATAAAAACTTGTTTTTCCAAATATTATTTTTCCAAAACTTAGAGTTTCTAAAACTTATTTCCAAAAACATGTTTATCTTTAACTCTAACTTGGAAATAAAATTTTGAAACTTATTTTGAAGTCTAGAACCAATATAAAAAGTGTGTGTAAGTGTAAATCCCATAACTCTACTTCTATCATCTAGGTTTTGACAAAAAGATCTAAAATAAAAAAAATACAAATACAAATCTTGATGTTCTTCATAAACTTGATCTTTGGCTTGGTCTTCTCTTTAACATCTTGTTCCCAGAGCATCCTATTGTGCTTGCTTGGGAATGCAAATTTTGGCGAACTCCAAACGTGTGAGTCTTATTTGCGGAGCCGTCAAAAACGACCTTTTAACCTGAAATTCTTGTAAACAAAAACTTGTTAAATACATAACTAGATATGTTTTGTTATCATCAAAATATCCACTAAGATATAGGGCTAATGGCCTTTGGGCCAACAATCTCTCCCTTTTTGATGATGACAAAACATATTTAGTTATCACAAATATTTTGGGTAGAGTCTTCAAATGAAGCTCCCCCTCAACACATGCATATACTAAAAATCATACTCAGGCATAGTATCATACTCAGGCATAGTAAAGATCACCATATTTTCATGCCAACAAAAAAAATACTCATGTCATAGAACAAATACTCATGTCATAGATACGGATAACACATGGGTTCATACATGACATAAATAAAAGAGATACATAAAAAGAAAAGCAACATGTCCACATCACACAAAGTATGTCCAATACAAAACACAAATGTGTGTGCAAATCCTAGAGCCAAATTTCATATATTCAAACTTTAACATCCTATTTCTTACAATGATTCTAAGACTTCAAGATCTTCAATAGGCTTCTTCATATGATCTTCAACACTTGTTCCTTGAGCCCAATTGGAGTTGACTTGAGTCCAAATCCTTGTATTTGTGAGAGAAGACTTCTAGAATGAATAGAAATCTGAAACACACTTAAACAACAAATGTTATTAGTACAAATAACTAATATGTTTTGTAATCATCAAAATACACTAATCATGGGTGATTGTAACCTTGGGCCAACAATCTCCCCCTTTTTGATGATGACAAAACATATAGGTTATTTAAATAAACATGGAAGAAGAGTTTGAAAAACTCCCCCTCAAATAATGCTATGTATAAAAATTTGACTATGGAAGCACAATACATAAAGCATTCAAGGCAAAATAGTTTTGTCAAAAACTTAAACTTAAATAAACAAACTTTCTTTTCATAAAATAAAACTCAAATAATATCAAACAAAACTAAAATATCAAAACTAAACTTATTCTCCCCCTTTTTGTCATACATCAAAAAGGGTTAAAATACCAATTAAAAAAATTTTATTTTTAAGAATCCATAATGCAAACATTCAACTCACCACAAATAAATGAAAATCTAGCATAGTCTAATGGTTTAGTAAAAATATCGGCAAGTTGAAAATCGGTAGAAACATATTCAATCTCAATATCACCTTTCTCATAATGATCTCTAAGAAAGTGATACCTAATGTCAATGTGTTTGGTTTTACTATGTTGATTTGCATTCTTTGTCATGTGAATAGTACTAGTATTATCACAAAATATTTTAACATGATCAAAGTGTAAATCATAGTCAAGGAGAGTATGTTTCATCCAAAGAACTTGTGCACAATAAGCTCCGGCTGCAACATACTCCGCCTCGGCGGTTGAAAGGGCTACCGAATTTTGCTTTTTGGAAGACCAAGATACAAGACAATTACCTAAGAATTGACATGTTCCACTTGTGCTCTTCCTATCAACCCTACAACCCGCATAGTCGGCATCCGAAAAACTCTTCATTTCAAATAATCCGTTTTAGGATACCACAAACCCATTTCAATAGTGCCCTTAAGGTATCTAATTATGCGTTTAACCGCAATTATGTGAGATTCTTTAGGACAAGATTGAAAACGTGCACAAAGACAAACGGAAAACATAATATCCGGCCTACTAGCCGTCAAATAAAGCAAGCTACCAATCATGCTACGATATAATTTAATGTCTACACTTTTACCTTGTTCATCCTTGTCAAGCTTTGTAGTTGTTGCCATGGGAGTTTTGCTTACTTTCGATCCTTCAAGCCCAAACCTTTTGATTAGTTCCTTTGTGTACTTGGCTTGATTGATGAAGATCCCATCCTTCCTTTGCTTGATTTGGAGTCCAAGGAAATAGTTGAGCTCCCCCATCATAGACATTTCAAATTCATCCTTCATGCATGACTCAAAAGCTTTGCAAAGAGATTCATTAGTAGAACCAAAAATAATATCATCCACATAAATTTGCACAATAAGAATATCTTTTTCTACATGTTTAGTAAACAAGGTTGTGTCAATTTTACCTTTCTTAAAACCATTTGAAATCAAAAATGAAGAAAGTCTTTCATACCAAGCCCTAGGGGCTTGTTTTAAACCATAAAGAGCTTTATCTAATTTAAAAACAAACTCCGGATGTGTAGGATCAACAAACCCGGGGGTTGTTCAACATACACCTCCTCTTCAATAAATCTATTTAGAAAAGCACTTTTAACATCCATTTGAAACAATTTGAAATCTTTATATGAGGCAAATGCTAGTGTCATCCGTATGGCTTCAAGCCGTGCTACGGGTGCAAAGGTTTCTTCAAAATCGATCCCTTCGATTTGAGTGTAACCTTGGGCAACTAACCTAGCCTTGTTTCTAACTACATTACCCAATTCATCCAACTTGTTCTTAAAGATCCACTTAGTACCAATTGTTGGTCTATCGTGGGGCCTAGGAACAAGGTGCCAAACTTGGTTGCGCTCAAATTGATTGAGCTCCTCTTGCATGGCTAGCAACCAATATGAATCGGCCTCGGCTTCGAGGACATTTTTGGGTTCAATATAAGAAATGAATGCATAGTTACCACAATAGTCATGAAGTCTAGAGCGAGTAGTTACCCCTTTTGATACTTCACCTATGACGAGGTCCTTGGGATGATGTGGATTGTATCTCCAATCCTTTGGTAGTGGTTGAGTAGGCTCCACCTCATGTGTTTGATTTTCATTTCCTTGTGCCTCTTCCACCTTAGCTTCGCTTCCTTCATCATCCTTTGGTTTGTCTCCCATAGTAGAAGCATCCTCCAAGGTCACTTTCTCCAAACCTTCATCCAATGCATCTATTTCTACAACATTCTTAACAAACTTGTTAGATTCCTCAAACTAAACATGAATAGACTCTTCAATAGTCAATGATGATCTAATGAAAACTCTATAAGCCTTACTAGTGTTTGAGTAACCTACAAAAATAGCCTCATAAGATCTAGCATCAAACTTTTCTAAATTATCTTTTGTGTTTAAAACAAAGCATTTGCAACCAAAAACTTTAAAATAGGAAACATTAGGTTTTCTAGAAAAATACATTTCAAAAGAAGTTTTAGTAGTATTTTTACACAAGAAAACACGATTTGATATATAGCATGATGTATTTACGGCCTCGGCCCACAATAATGTGGTAGACCATATTCACTTAGCATTGTCCTAGCCATCTCTTGTAATGATCTATTTTTCCGTTCAACTACTCCATTTTGTTGTGGAGTTCTAGGACAAGAAAGTTCATGCTTTATTCCATGTTCATCACAAAAAGTGGTAAAGGGTTGGTTAATGAATTCACCTCCTCTATCACTTCTTATTCTCAAAATCGAAACATCTTTTTCTTTTTCAACTCTTTTCTTAAAAGTTTGAAAATAAGAAAATGCTTGGCTTTTATGTTCAAGAAAGAAAACCCAAGTAAATCTTGAAAAGTCATCAACCAAAACATAAGCAAATCTATTCCCACTTAGACTTTTGGTTTGTGTAGGGCCAAAAAGATCCATATGGATTAACTCCAAAGGACGTGATGTCATGATATCCTTAATTGACTTGAAAGAAGACTTAGTTTGTTTCCCAAATTGACATGCGTCACAAACTCGGTCCTTTTCAAAATTCAAGCAAGGAATACCTTTCACCATTTCCTTTGTGTTTAACCTAGAAATGTGATCAAAAGAAATATGCCCTAATCTCCTATGCCACAACCAAGAGTCATCATCGAGGGCTTTCAAACAAGTAATATTACAAGACATATTTAACATATCAATCATATAAACATTACTTTCACGAAAACGGAAAATACACAAACATTAGAAGTTCTATCAATTACTTTACAAGCAACATTATCAAAAACAATATCAAAACCTTTATCACAAAGTTGACTAACACTCAAGAGATTATGCTTGAGGCCATCAACTAAAACTACATTTTCAATTAAAGGAGAGGTGCCAAGTTTTACATTACCAATACCGATGATTTTACCCTTGGCGTCATCTCCGAAGGTGACGGTGCCACCTTCATGATATCTTGATAGGGTTGCAAAGTTGTTGATGTCCCAAGTCATGTGCCTTGAGCAACCGCTATCAAGATACCACAATCCTCTACGTCGTTGGGATTTGAAAAGTACCTACATCATTTAACATAATTGTTGATTTTGGTACCCAAACTTTCTTGGGTCCTTTAAAGTTAGTGCCTCGAACCCAAACATTATGACGTGAAATGTTTAATCTATCATAGCAAAAATTGGCTAAGTGCCCTTTCCGTCCACAATGTGAACATGAGAACACTCTACCATACATGAATGCATGATGTGTATGTGTAGTGTGAGCATGTTTTGGGGTTTGCCATGTTGTTTAGGTTGTGTATCATGAACATGAACATGAGCATGAGCATTTTTCTTTGGGGCTTGTTTCTTAGGAAACATAGCCTCAATTTTCTTCTTGTTAAATTCACAATCTTTCAAAATAACACTTATGAGTCTAATCTTTCCTTAATCATAGAAACTTCATTTGAATCAATTAGTGGGGCCTTACCTTTGCAAGAAATCTTATATTTTTCAAAATCATTTTTGGTAGTGGCCAAAGTGGAAACCAAATCATCTTTTTCCTTTGTAAGAGTAAAAACTTGAAGACTTAAAGATTCATTATCCTTTTTCATTTTAAGATACTTTTTCTTTAAGAAATCATAGTTTTGTGACAACTCAACAAAAGCCTCTTCTAACACATCCATAGAAAGTTCATTATCATGAGAAGGGGAAGAGGTTACCTTGCTTGTGCCTTCATTAGCCATGAAGCACATGTTGGCGGTGTCTATTTCTTCCTCGGATTCGGTCTCCGAATCCCAAGTTGCCTTCATAGCCTTCTTCTTGTAGGGCTTCTTTGATGTGGAGGGCTTAGCTTTGTCCGGACACTCCGCAACAATGTGTCCCGGTCTTTGGCAATTGAAGCACACAATCTTCCTTTCTTCTTTGCCTCCTTGCCATCTTCTTCTACCTTGGTACTTCGCCTTGTTGTACATCCTCCGGACATTCTTAACAAGGAGTGAGAGCTCCTCATCATCTTCTTCTTCATCATCTTCATCGGAGTGTGTAGCTTGACTCTTGAAGGCGATAGTCTTCTTTTTGGAAGGAGCCATATCCTCCCTTGCATTCCTTTCCATCTCATGGGTTTTGAGATTCCCAATGAGACCTATAAGCTCCATCTCTTCATTGTCGTTGAGTTCCTTCAAGGTTGTTGCTTTAACTTCCCATGAAGGAGGAAGAGCCCGGATGATCTTCCTTACTCTTTGATCATTGTTGATATCTTCACCTAAAGAAGAGAGTCCATTAGTAATCTTGGTAAATCTTGTAACCATATCATCTATGGTTTCATTTTCTTGCATGCTAAATGTTTCATATTGGGACCGAAGAAGGTCAATCTTAGCCTTCTTTACTTGTGAGGTCCCCTCATGTGTGACTATCAAATGTGACCAAATCTCATATGCGGATTTGTAATGAATAACCCTAGAAATGTCATCATCATTAAGGGCTTGTAGAAGTGCATAGTGAGCTTTGGCATTGGCATCGAATTCCTTAGTCTCTATTTCGGACCAAGTGGATTCGTCACCGGGGGGTACACTAAAGGACTTAGTCACGGCTTTTGCAACTCGGCTACCTAGAGATTACAAAAACACGGTCATCTTAACTTTCCATATGGGAAAGTTAAGTCCATCAAACTTAGGAGGGGTCTTAATTCCATCGGCCATTTTACTAAATGAAAATGAATGAAATGATTAGCAAATTAGGATCTTCTCTAAGGTTGTTAAACCAAATCCTAGAGTCCAAGCTCTGAAACCAATTGAAAAACACCTAGAGGGGGGTGAATAGGTGTGATTGCTAATCTTAAAAATTTTAACTCTCTAAATGCGAAACTTAAAACAAGTGAGGCTCAACTTAGTACAATTCAACAAGTGTAGCCGAATTCCTCTTGCGAGGCTCTGGACTAAACTCCTCTTGATTCCCCTTGATATGGGTTGAGGCGCTATGTGAAGCTCTTGTTGGATGAGTACGGGATTGGCACACACAAGTATGAAATGGATGATATGAAGAATGATGCAAACACAATGATATATGGCAAGAATTACAAGCAAGCAAATAGTAGCACAAGAAAATTAAACAATATCACAAGTATGCAATAGAAAGCAATAAGGAGCTATTGAAAAGTAAAGCAAGAATTAGACGCAAAGGCAATCGCAAACAAAGTGATTTGTTTCGAGGTTCGAGCCACCGCTCTACTCCCCGCCTTCACCTCCGTGAAGGGTTTCCACTATCCACCGAGGACGCCTTTACAATTTAGTCTACCGAAGACCGAGCACCGAGCTCCACCGAGTACAAAGGACCTCTACCGAAGAGGTTGCTCCACAAAGAAAGGAATACAAGAACAAAGTGATCACAACAAGATCACTACACTATTTCTCAAACTCTTTTACAAACACTCTCACTTCAATTACAACTTCACTATAGAATGAGTATAGGATTTTTGGCTCTATGAAGTGTGGTGAGAAAAACTTCAGTTGTAGAGTGATATTAGTAATCAAACACAACTGAAAAACTAGCTCAAAAAGAATTGAAATGAAAGCTTTAAACTCTTTTCTTTTCTCTTTTGAAAACAATACAAACTTGAGGATTTTCTTAGTAATATGCAAGAGAGACTTCTCCTCTATTTATAGGGTTAAAAATAGGTTAAAAACAATTTCTTTGGTCTTATTTTCTCTGAAAAAGACCTGAAAAACACTGAAAAAGTCTGCCAAGAAATCAGATAAAAACAGATTTCAGAATTGCACAAAAGAGGAAGAGCCGTTGGGATTTTGCAGGCCTGGCGGTTGACCGGTCCAGTCGACCGCCAGCCCAGCTGCAAAGAGCCGTTGGCTCTCGGTCGACCGGTCCGGTCGACCGTCCCAAAAGAGGAAACACAGTTTCCTTCTTCCGGTCGACCGGTCCGGTCGACCGAAAAAACCCGTGAGCAATTTGCTCTCCATCGGTCGACCGGTTCGGTCGACCGACAGACATGCACAAATAGTGCATGTCCAGACACATCGCCGGTCGACCGGGCCGGTCGACCGAAGTTGCCTGAATCAGAAAAACTGGACTGGTTTTTGAGTTAGAAAAATTTTGAGAAATATTTTAAAAATACATATAGCTAAGTATTATGCAGAAAATAGTTTATACACATGTTTTATACAAGATTTTCAAGATATAAAGCTTTTGGTACATGTATATATAAACTAAGGCATAAAACTTAGAAATAACCATTTTTAAAACATAGGAAATATATGAAACAAATGTGTGTGCAAATCCTAGAGCCAAATTTCATATACTCAAACTTTAACATTCTATTTCTTACAATGATTCTAAGACTTCAAGATCTTCAATAGCTTCTTCATATGATCTTCAACACTTGTTCCTTGAGCCCAATTGGAGTTGACTTGAGTCCAAATCCTTGTATTTGTGAGAGAAGACTTCTAGAATGAATAGAAATCTGAAACACACTTAAACAACAAATGTTATTAGTACAAATAACTAATATGTTTTGTAATCATCAAAATACACTAATCATGGGTGATTGTAACCTTGGGCCAACAAGAAAAACTAGCTGTTGGAATCTGTCAGAGATTCTGACAGCTATCGGTCGACCGGTCGGTCGACCGCCAACGGTCGAAAATATGACCGTTGGGGGACTTCGGTCGACCGCCCGGTCGACCCAATTTAGCCGAGAGCACTGCAAAGTGCTCGGTCGACCGGGTCGGTCGGCTGATACGCACATGCACAGAATGTGCGCATCGGTTGACCGTACGGTCGACCGGATGCTGTCAGTTCTGAAAAATCAGAACTGCCAGAATCCAGAAATCTTGGTTTTTGGGTATAGGTCTAAGATATAAAGTTTTGGATCTTGTAAACACTAGAGTGTGAGCACATGTCACTACTCTAATAGGTTAAAACATTTTGATAGAAATTCCTTTGATAAAAACTTGTTTTTCCAAATATTATTTTTCCAAAACTTAGAGTTTCTAAAACTTATTTCCAAAAACATGTTTATCTTTAACTCTAACTTGGAAATAAAATTTTGAAACTTATTTTGAAGTCTAGAACCAATATAAAAAGTGTGTGTAAGTGTAAATCCCATAACTCTACTTCTATCATCTAGGTTTTGACAAAAAGATCTAAAATAAAAAAATACAAATACAAATCTTGATGTTCTTCATAAACTTGATCTTTGGCTTGGTCTTCTCTTAACATCTTGTTCCCAGAGCATCCTATTGTGCTTGCTTGGGAATGCAAATTTTGGCGAACTCCAAACGTGTGAGTCTTATTTGCGGAGCCGTCAAAAACGACCTTTTAACCTGAAATTCTTGTAAACAAAAACTTGTTAAATACATAACTAGATATGTTTTGTTATCATCAAAATATCCACTAAGATATAGGGCTAATGGCCTTTGGGCCAACAATCTCTCCCTTTTTGATGATGACAAAACATATTTAGTTATCACAAATATTTTGGGTAGAGTCTTCAAATGAAGCTCCCCCTCAACACATGCATATACTAAAAAATCATACTCAGGTATAGTATCATACTCAGGCATAGTAAAGATCACCATATTTTCATGCCAACAAAAAAAATACTCATGTCATAGAACAAATACTCATGTCATAGATACGGATAACACATGGGTTCATACATGACATAAATAAAAGAGATACATAAAAAGAAAAGCAACATGTCCACATCACACAAAGTATGTCCAATACAAAACACAAAATATGTCCAATCACAAAATAACTCGCCCACTAACTAACTCTCCCCCTTTTTGACATCATCAAAAGGGGAGGTCACTTCTCAGCAGCAGCATCACTGTCATCGTCATCGTCATCCTCCTCATCGTCATCGTCCTCAGAAGAGTTCCCTGCAGGAGTACCCTCAGCCATCGTCGTATCACCAGCAGCAGTGTCCTCAGCCATCTTCTCATCACCATCATCGTCTTCCTCCGAAGAAGAAGAAGAAGAAGAAGAGGCTACCTCCTCGGGATCAACGCCGAGCACCTTCGGCCGAGGTGGGGGAACTGAAGAAGGAGCTCTGGTAGGAAATGGAGGACCGGTGGAGGGAAGGGGACGAGCAATGGTAGTGGGATCAGGAGTAAACATATCGAATTTCGTAAAGAGCGCCTCAAATTGCGTATCCATGAATCTCATGGAGTCAGCAAAATAGGACATGTCGTTACGAATTCCTCGGATCTGAGAGTTCAACTCCTCACGGGAAGCGGCCTCTTGTTTGAGACGGGCGTCCATCTCCGTACGAAAAGCTGCCTCTTGCTGGAAACGAGCGTCCATCTCCGCACGAAAAGCTGCCTCTCGCTGCTCAATTCAGGACTGGTGTGCCTCGAACTGAGAGCGGACCTCAGAGGACATAAGAGCCGGAAGGTCAGGAGGTAAAACTGGGGCAGAAGCAGATGAAGTGCCTGGGGCCGAAGATGACCCTGGGGCAGATGAACCAGGGACAGCTGGAGGAGCAGGAGGTTGCTCAAGAGCATGTCTACGCAACTGGGCTTCCATCCTCTTCAAAAGAGAGCCGTCAATATCTACTGTAGGCTCATCGGAATCGATAGAGGAAAGATCAAAATCTAGAGCTTTAAGGATATGGGTAATCACCATGCCATAGGGCAAGGTCCTACCGGACAGACGGATCTGGTCAGAAGCCATATGTGAAGCATGAGACGGGGAAAATTTATTCTAATGCCTTGCAGAAGGCAATAGATGATTAAGGGCACAGGACCCCTAGCATGGCTTTATTCACCAGATTTGGGGACAATGTTGAAGAAAATGATTTTGGCCAGAACTTGAGAAGTGAGGGTGTATCTACTCACAACTTCATTTCTAACCAAACCGGGTTATTATCCCCGTGAATCAATGTGGATGTGGTGAGGGAAGACTCACCCTCCGGAAACTCAAAGTCAAGAAGATCAAAGGAGTACACATCAGCACCACCAGTGGGTAGGTGAAGGATATCAGCAAATTGACTGATGCTAATGTTAATATCCCTACCTAGAACTCTAGTAGAGATACGGTTTCCATCAAAAGAAAAATTGGTATAAAAGTAGGGCACAAGAGGGGTATAGACTTGTTCTCGAATGGTTAAGAACTCGTCTAAGGAATTGTTATGCAAGATGCGGGGGATGTCCAAGTGCTCAAAATCTTGAATTACAACAAATCTCCCCGAATTGATATTTCTTTTGGAAAGATGGATGAACCGATTTTCAGCAGTTTCATTGATAAAAAGTTTCTTGGGTTTGGGTGTAGATGAAGTGGGTTTAGCAATAGCTTTCCCCTTCTCAGTCCTAGTCCTCTTTGACATTTTTGAGTAAAAATAAGATTTTTAGGTCAAAACAAGTTAGGGCACGATCTAGAAAGTTTTAGCAACCTAAAATCTTGACAAAAGATAGTAGATCTAGAAGCTAAAAGTGAAGAACAAGGAGAAAAATCAAATTTTTACCTTAACTGTGAAGGATGAAACCCTAGAACAGAGAAAGCTGAATTTCTTCGAATCCAGCGGATGGATGTACCTGAAATTGAAGATCCGGCACTAGAAGTAGGAAATACAAGTGGGTTTTTAATTGATTTGAAATCAGATGAGAGATTGGAGAGGTGGAAAAATTTTGGAGAGGAGAAAAGTCGGGTTCCGTCGCCAGCGAGTGAGGAGAGAGAGAGAGAGAGAAAAGTCAAATAAATAGCAGATCTGGACCTGATTGCGATGCCCGGTCGACCGGTCGGTCGACCCAAAAACCCGAGAGCTCTGTAATCTCAGAGCGGTTGACCGGTCGGTCGACTCGAACAACCCGAGAGTTCTGCAGACTTACAGCGGTCGACCGGGACCTATTTTCGGTTGACCGATAAAAGAACAGAAATAAAGTTAATTTATTTCAAGCAAAGTCGGTCGACCGCAGCTAGCGTCGGTCGACCGTCTTTGCCTGAAAGGCAGTCTGAAGCAGCAGCCCAAAAAATTTTTTTAAAGGGAATTTAATTAAATGTAAGTATGATATATTTAACATACAGGATCAAACATATGTTTTAGTCTTGATTAAGTTAACATATCATCCAAAATTATATACAATCCTTTTTATTTTATTTTCATATTTTAGACAAAGTTTTAGAGATGTTGAAGCCGAATACCCAGTGACGGGTTCTGAACTTCATCCTCTTGATTCCTCTTGAATGAGTTGAGGTGCGCAATTGCCATCTCTAAGGTATTTGTATTAAACATGAAATCTTACAAAATTTATTTTTAATTTTGAAATAAAAGGTGTATCAGTATATCATCAAAATTGTACATGTGGACATATAGTAACATAAAAGACATAAAATTACAAAAAGCATGGCATGTACACAATCATGATAGAGATGTATAGTTAACATGTATCATTGTAGCATAAAAGTAAACTAACAATTCTATGCAATTGTATACATACACAAAAGTCAAAAACTTTTAAATGGAGAAGTTACCGAACATGGGCAATCTCCAAAATATAGGTGCCTCCACGATAGCGATGCAAGCTTGATGTGATCTTTGGGCTTTGTTGCATCCACCACCCGGGCACCGTTTCCCCCTAAGTCTTGGAGGAAGTAGATCCACCTGTTTCATCTAAAATTGGTGGGTCTTTTGGTACCCATATCTTTTTGGGTCCTTTAGGGTTAGTACCGGGACGAACCCAAACATATTTATTATGCACATTATTTTTAGCAAAACAAAACTTTTCTAAATGGCCTTTGCGGCCACAATGCGTGCAAATGTAAATTCTACCATTACCATACATGTATGCATGTTTATGTGTGTGTGCATGTTTCCGTGCATGTACATGGTGTGTATGTTTCCCTTGGGTTACTCCCTTAGGAAATCTAGATGCGAATTTGTTAAGATCAAAAGCACACTTCTTTAAAGTGTTATCCAAATTTTCAACACGTTTTTGAATTTCTACAAATTCATTTTTATTACATGATGCAATAAGGGTTTTACCTTTACAAGCTAGTTTATATTTTTCAAAATCAATTTTTAGATTCTTAAAAGCCTTAGTTAAATCATCTTTTTCTTTAACTACAATATCCATCTTATTTTTCAAAGCATCATTTTCCTTTTTCAACTTTTTATTATGAGATTGAGAAATCTCATATCTATGTTGTAGTTCTTCAAAGAATTGGGCTAACTCATCCATGGTTAACTCATCATCATCTATTGAGTTGTCAAGAGTTACCTTGGTTGCATCCTCCCCATGTGCCATGAAGCACATGTGCGCGGCGTCGTTTTCCTCCTCGGATTCCGACTCCGTGTCATCTCACGTGGCCACCTTAGCTTTCTTCTTCTTATGGCCGTTCTTGGAGGTTGTGGCTTGGAGAGCGGGGCAATCCGCAATAAGGTGTCCGATCTTCTTGCAATGGAAGCAAGGACCGGGTTCTTCTCTTTTCTTCTCATATCTTCCTTGAGGTTTCCCTCTCCGGAAGTTGCTTTGCCTCCCTTTCCTATAAAACATTTTGCCTACCTTCCGGATAAGCATGGCAAAGTCCTCATCGCAATCCTCCGATGAGTCGTCCTCTTCAATAGTGGTTGGAGTGGCTTTGAAGGCGATTGTTTTCTTCTTGGGTGCCTCCCTTTCTTCTCTTACCTTCATCTCCATCTCATGGGTTTTGAGATTACCAATGAAGCCGGAGAAGTCCATCTCCTCTTTGTCGTTTAGCTCCTTGAGAGTTGTAGCCTTGACTTCCCAAGCTTTGGAAGAGCCCGAATGACCTTGCGAATCTTTTGGTCATTGTCGATCTTGTCTCCTAAAGAAGATAAAGCGTTAGTGATCTTAGTAAAACGAGTGAGCATGTCATCAATGCTCTCATTTTCAAACATATAAAAGTTCTCATATTGAGAACGTAGCAAGTCAATCTTGGCTCTTTTGACTTGTGACGTTCCCTCATGAGTCACAATTAGAATGTTCCAACCTCAAATGCGGATTTACAATTTATGATGCGTGACAAATCATCCTCATTTAATGCTTGGGTTAATGCATATTGGGCTCTAGCATTAGCTTCATAATCCTTGGAGGTGTCCTCGGACCATGAGCTCTCATCGGTAGTAGGTTCAATGAAATCTTTGGTTATGGCCCTAGCTACTCTAACTCCTAGGGACTTAAGGAATAGGTTCATTTTGACATTCCAAATAGGAAAGTTCAAACCATCAAACTTGGGTGGGGACTTGATGCTAGAAAAGTCGAGTGAAGCCATGAATGCACAATAAGTATGAATATAACAAATGAATGCAACAAATGAATATAGCCAAATAAGGATCTCCCTAAGGTTGTTAGACCAAAAATGTAGGGTTAGGCTCTGATACCAATTGAAATCACCTAGAGGGGGGGTGAATAGGTGATGGCTATATGTAAATGGTCACAAATGCGGAATTTAAAAAATTAACCAACACAATAAGCTCAAATGAAAGACTTGCAATAAATGAAGCAATCAACAGTGCAAGAATTAAGGAGTTTAGAGTTTAGAGATATTTGAGCAAACGCAAACACGCAGATATGTTTCCGAGGTTCGAGCCACGCTCTACGTCCCCGCCTTCACACTTGAAGGATTTCCACTATTGAAGATCCCACTGGATCACCAATACAAGGACACACTTGTCCCGTCTCTCGTGATGCCGAAACACCACCTTGAGCACACTAGCTCGCCTTGAGGCCGATGCCTCTACAACTTCACTCAAAAAGATTGATCACACTTGATCACAAATACGCTCACTTGCACAATCCTAGAACCAAAATGTAGATGTGGAATTATGGGATTGTGTAGTGCAAAAGCTAGAGAGAAGTAGAGGTAAAGACTTCAAGTAGGTGTCTAAAACTTTAGGGCTTTTGGAGAGAAAATCTTTTGTAAAAGGAAGCCTTTTGAAAACTTGTAAATCTTTTGAAAATGATGTGTATATTCTTCTAAAATAATTGTCATATCAATATGAAGTGACCTCCTATTTATAGGGGCCAAAAACTACACCATAGATCCGTTGGGATTAAAAAACAAAAAAGAATCTGTCAGAAAAACTAGCTGTTGGAATCTGTCAGAGATTCTGACAGCTATCGGTCGACCGGTCGGTCGACCGCCAACGGTCGAAAATATGACCGTTGGGGGACTTCGGTCGACCACCCGGTCGACCCAATTTAGCCGAGAGCACTGCAGAGTGCTCGGTCGACCGGGTCGGTCGGCTGATACGCACATGCACAGAATGTGCGCATCGGTCGACCGTACGGTCGACCGGATGCTGTCAGTTCTGAAAAATCAGAACTGCCAGAATCCAGAAATCTTGGTTTTTGGGTATAGGTCTAAGATATAAAGTTTTGGATCTTGTAAACACTAGAGTGTGAGCACATGTCACTACTCTAATAGGTTAAAACATTTTGATAGAAATTCCTTTGATAAAAACTTGTTTTTCCAAATATTATTTTTCCAAAACTTAGAGTTTCTAAAACTTATTTCCAAAAACATGTTTATCTTTAACTCTAACTTGGAAATAAAATTTTGAAACTTATTTTGAAGTCTAGAACCAATATAAAAAGTGTGTGTAAGTGTAAATCCCATAACTCTACTTCTATCATCTAGGTTTTGACAAAAAGATCTAAAATAACAAAAATACAAATACAATCTTGATGTTCTTCATAAACTTGATCTTTGGCTTGGTCTTCTCTTTAACATCTTGTTCCCAGAGCATCCTATTGTGCTTGGCTTGGGAATGCAAATTTTGGCGAACTCCAAACGTGTGAGTCTTATTTGTGGAGCCGTCAAAAACGACCTTTTAACCTGAAATTCTTGTAAACAAAAACTTGTTAAATACATAACTAGATATGTTTTGTTATCATCAAAATATCCACTAAGATATAGGGCTAATGGCCTTTGGGCCAACATGTATAGGGTGAAGCATTCAATGGAACTAAAAAAATTTAGAAAGCAATTTTTAGCGACTTTCGGCAACCCTGCAAACGAGTTTGTTAGTACTTCAATCGGAAAAACTCGCTTTTACATGAATTTTTTCGAGGGCAAATGAATCCTCGTGTAATGTCTTGGGCCACCACTTTTGCTTCCCGTGAAAGTGAGCTCCTTAGTACTTCTCCTACACATAAGAACAAAGAAAATCTTTAGTATTGAATAATAAAGTCGTTCCCTCCTCAGCAACGGTGCCAAAATTTGATTGGCAAAAGCAAGCATAAGAATAAGTAAAAAGAGTGTGGGTTGAAGTTACTGCTTTTGCGATTCTTTCATAGTAGCGAAGTGGCTATATAGGTCGTATCCACAAGGAGGGAGAGCGATGGAAGCTTGATGTGGCTTTTATGTTCAAGAGAAGAGAAGGATCTTTGTTTCAAGTAAAGAATTGAAAATGAAAACAAGTTTGTTGCAAGAATAGTTTTGAATTGGTTTGCTTGTTGTAAAAGTGGATTTTTCTTAGTGGTAAAGGCGCATGGCTAACTTTCTACTAATTGCCCCCACTAATCTCTAACTTTTGAAAGATATAACCTCACGATGGATCATAGGCAAGCATAACCCTTATGCATTGGAACTATTCACGTGGAAATCGAGTGAAAGTTCTTCCTAAAACTTTAGCTTTACACGGCAAAAACTTAGACATTCCCTTATCAAGATCCAATAAAAGGCAAGAATAAGGGAAGACACGAGTGCACTAATGGTATCGACAAAATTAAAAAGAAAATTCTATAACTTACAACAACAAGTGAATTACGCAACCCATAGATCATCAAAAACCATTAAGTATAAAATATAAGATAGTAAATACTTGTAGGTAAGTTAGACTTAGAACCCTCGTCTTAAGATGTCATAGCTCTCATTTGCATAAGGCTTGTTTGACACTATTGACTCATTTGGATTATCAATCAAGTGTTAGAAATTAGTGGGTTAGTAGTTAGTTAGCCATACTGTGGAAAAGTTAGTTAGACATGGTAGTAAAAGAAGCAACAAAAGAAAGGGGGAAGGGGAAGGAGTTACACTACAAGAAAGTAAAAGAAAAGAAGTGAAGAGGAAAACAAGTTACACTACAACAAGGAAGCAAGAGAAATTGGAAAACACAAGTAGATGGAAAGGAGAAAGAGAAGTAGTTACTTGTATTAGCTTGTCATCTTCAAATACAACTCTTACACACTCTCTCTCTTTTCACTCTAATGGCTAAATTAGAACTAGAAGAAGAAAGAAAGTAAAACAATTACAATCCTAAAAATATGATTACAACAACTTCCTCTAACTCTGGATATCTCCTTTCTTCAAACCCCAAGGGGGTATTTATAGGCACCAGGGAAAGGGGGTGACCCCTGGCCCGAAGCCCGAGCACGCGCGCGCCCAAAGGGACGCGTTTCCGCGGCCCTGCCAGGGCGGCGCGCGCCTGATTTTGGGCAGTGCGTCGCCCAGTCTGTCCCCTATCAGGTGAATCTTCTGGTTTCTGGATTTGATGCCCTGGGCTGACAAAATCTCTTCCCTAAAATTATGGCTACTTGGTAGGTCTTTAATCACCCCTTAATTGTTGATTTAGGGTCTTCTTCTTCATATGCACACCATGGACCTAGGATCAAGCAAGCAAAGTTTTATTAGCAGAATTTTACATCAAATAAAAATGAGAATGTGATGAAAATTATGCAAAATTAGAGACTAATCAGTGATCAGCTATCACATTTTCTATACCCCTTTTATCCCGGATTTTCAAGTTAAATTCTTGGAGCAGAAGGATCCACCAAATAATCGGGTTTTTGCTTCCTTCTTAGTCATGTGGTATTTCAGTGCCGAGTGATCCATAAAAATTACCGTCTTCGATCCTAACAAATAGAGCCAAAACTTTTCTAACGCGAAGACAACGGCCAAGAATTCCTTCTCGGTTGTTGTATAATTCTGTTGGGCGTCATTCAGGGTCCTACTCGAGTAGTAGATCATGTGTTGTCTATTGTTAATGTGTTGTCCAAGAACAGCGCCGATAGCAAAATCGGAGGCATCGCACATGATTTCAAACGGTTGTGCCCAATCTGGAGCAAAATAATAGGCGCAGATACAAGCTCTTGCTTAAGCTTCTCTCATGATTTGAAACATATTTCATTAAAATTAAAGGGCACGTCCTTTGCAAGCAGGTTGGTTAAGAGCCTACCGATTTTACTAAAATCTTTAATAAACCGTCAGTAGAACCTAGCATGTCCTAGAAAGGATCTGATATCCTTGATGCTTTTGGGTAGTGAAAGCTTAGCAATCACTTCTACTTTTGTCTTGTTTACTTCAATTCCTCTCCTAGAAATCTCATGGCCTAAGATGATTTCCTCTCTCACCATGAAATGACATTTCTCCCAGTTCAGAGTTAGATTCTTTTCCTTTCATCTTTACAGAACCAACTCTAGATGATGAAGACATTGATTAAATGAATCTCCATAGATGGAGAAGTCATCCATAAAAATCTCAAGAAAATATTCACCATGTCGGAGAACAAACTGAGCATGTACCGTTAGAATATCGCGGGAGCGTTGCACAATCCAAAGGGCATGCGTCGGTAGGCGAAGGTTCCGAATGGGCAGGTGAACGTAGTCTTCTCTTGGTCTTCTGTAGCAATGAGGATCTGATTATATCCCGAGTACCCATTTAGGAAACAATAGTACTCATGTCTAGCCAAGCGTTCAAGCATTTGGTCGATGAAGGGTAGCGGGAAGTGGTCTTTACGAGTGGCCGCATTCAATTTTCTATAGTCAATACAAACACGAATCTTGGTAGGCAGTCTCGTTTGTACCAACTCTTTCTGCTCATTCTCTACCACCATAAAACCAGCTTTCTTGGGGACCGCATGAATCGGGCTAACCCGTTGGCTATCAGAAATGGGATAAATGATCCCATTGTCTAATAGTTTCAAATTTTTCATTTTTATAGCCTCTTGCATGAGTGGGTTAAGTCTGCGTTGTGGGTCCCTCCTAGGAACCGCTTCATCAGTTAAGTGAATTCGATGTTGAACTATTGCTGGACTATGTTGACACTTAAAAAAGACAAGATTCTTATTGGTCCGAACAATGTCTAAACTTGTTGACATTTACAAAAGACAAGTGACAGACGAGCTGAAGACCAGTTTTCACCCATCTCCGAGGGACAAGGAAGCAACTTGAACTCCACTGATCCAGCAAGCAGACAGTGAACACGGATTGTTTCTAAACAGACCTCAGCAGGTCTAAAATGCTAGCACTTAGCATTACATGAGCCCAAAGGGATAGCCTCGCCTGAGAGGCTAGTATCACCCAACTTCGCCTTGAAGCCATTCGAAGCCTCGCCAAGAAGCTAACTTGCAAACTTCGCCACAGAGGACTTCTAGCTCCGCCAAAGGGTTTCTTTTGGACTTCGCCAGAAGTTGCCTCTAGCTCCGCTACGAGTTCAATACGGGCAGCTCCGCCATTGGTCTGCTATGGTCAACCTTTGACCAATCAAATCTCCAGATGAGATCAGATCTAATCAGATCAAATCCAATCAAGATCAAATCAAAGATCAAATTTGGCAGTTGATTGCCACAATCTCTTGACTCTTCTAAAACGAGTAAGAAGATCAGGGAAAATCCTCCTACGATATGGAAAGGATCAGAAGATCAACCGACCTGCCAATTCTAGCTTCGCAAAAGCTGATCTTAGCCTCGCAGCAAGGCTACTTTCCGGATTCAAACAGATTCGATTCAATCTGTTTTTATATTTTCAAGGGACGATTATACCCTTGCTCTCCCTATAAATAGCCCATTAGGGGCACAAGGAGGAGGGAGGACGGACAGGTGCAAGAGAGAGGACTCCACAAGCAGAGGCTTCTTCATAAAGCACCGTGCCTCTCGAATTCAGAGACCTTTTAGAGAATTGTTTTCTCTATCTAGGGTGTTGATACCCTAACATCGTCCTTCTTCTCAAGGAATCTCCAGAACCAGGCGAGAAGGAATTCCTAATTGAAGGCGATTTTGAGAAGCAGCAAGAGGGTTCTACCAACCTTCTGTTCTCTGATTCCCGGAACCAGGCGAGAAGGGAATCTCATCGCTCGCATCGTCAAAGGGACAAAGTGGTCGCGCGCTGACCAGACTCCTATCGGCACACTTCTCCAGAATCTCTGAGGAGATCTACTTGTAATCTTTTTAAGAATACTTATAATTTAGCTCATCAACCCTTTTATTATAAGTTTTCCCCCTTTGCGAACATAATGGAAAACAAGATGGTGACTCCGCTGGGGACGAAATTCTCCACTGCTGAGAATTAAGTGTCGCAATGCGACGAACAGACCTTCGGGTCTAACTCTGAATTCAGAAAAGCCGGTGCAGCCAGAGCCCCTCTGGCTAAATCTTCAAGGAAAGTCTCTACGGAGACAGAAAAGGTTCTCTGCGAACCTACTGCGGTTATTTGACGCAACAAGGAAGCACGTCCACAGTCTGATTCCTTTACTTGTGAGAACTTGGTGGTTCAGTTCGATCAAGGAAGATTTGAAGAAGTCCTCTCTGGGGGTGGCCCAATGCTTCGAGCATGGAAGCATAGGAAGGTTTCCACGACCAAGGTTTCAAGCAGAAACCGGAAGCAGAATTCTGCCAACACCCCTCAGCCTCGCGTGTGGCTAATCAGGTTCCTTGCGAACCTAAGTCTCCTCTGCCAAGGCGAGTATGGAAGCCTAAACAGAAGTCTCCAACCGAAGCTTCAGGCGTAGCTACGCCTAAACCGCGCCTCTCTCACGAAGAAAAAGGCAAGATGCCTGTCTGCTCTAATCATAAAGTCAAGACAGCAATCATACCGTTGCCAAATTCAAGAGCAGCGATGCCTCGCGCCGGCCTCGTTCTCATGAGCGAAGGTACTGTACTACAGCGTACGCGCAGGGTCCATGACCGCGAAGCTGAAGCCAAAGTACTATCTAAGGCTAATTGCCTTCGCAGCAGCATAGCGGGTAAAGCACCACAGCGTGCTCCGCTTTCTAGTGCGTCAAGCACTAAGCTCACGCCTGATGGCGAAGCTAGAACCAAAGTACTATTCAGTGCTAATCCCATCTGCAGGGATAAAAGAAGCAGGATATCGTCCTATGTGCGATCCAAAAGAGCCTTTGCGCTCGATTGCAGAGACCCAACCGGGTCTGATTTGAGGAAATTGTTGACGGATAGACAAACCTCTTCCCCTGTTGTCAACAAGTGGGATGTCAGCTGGTGACACTCCACTCGGTCCATTGCCGGCTGGGACCAATCCCCGCCACGCCTCCAGACGACGGTCAGTTTTTGATCGGCTATCGGTACAGCCCCGAGGAAACACCGCAAAAGGAGCACCTCACGAGATCCAGCCTCCGTATCCGTCAACATGACCGGAAGAGGATGAGGGTCCCCAGATCCAGATTATAGCCCAGGCTTAGGCGAAGTCTTGGCGCATGAAGAAGGTGTTTTCCGAAACACCAGATCCAGGGTGGCGATACCCTACACTTATGAACAGCCTTCTTCCTCGACGGCCCTAGCCTCGCCAGAGCCCAGGAGATCACTCCAATCATCAGACGAAGAAGATGAAGATAGTGGATACGCCTCTTCGGTGACAGTTAGCTCGGTGCGAACGGGCAGAGCATCAGTCAATATGGCTAATAATGTTAATGACGACCTTCGTCGGCGCCTGGAAGCTCAAGAGCAAACTTCCAAAACCCAGCAAGAAGCCTTGGACAATATTCAACAGATACTTGCTCAACTCCTCAGTAATCGGAATAACAATGATGGCGGGAGCAATCACGATGAGGAGGAACACTTCAGCAATGAGCAACCCAAGCCGGAGAAATCCAAGGAGGGTTCTTCCGTAGACGCTGAAGTCCTCAAGGGCCTCCAGCTCAAATCGCATCTCTTGCTTAGAGGGATGAATTAAAGAAGGTAGGGGCAGTCCGTCCTTATCCGCCGGAGTGGGATTCGGTGCCATATCCACCGAAGTTCAAACCACCAACGTTGCATACCTATGACGAAAAGAGCTCGCCAAATCAGCACATCCACTATTTCCAGTCTCAGACTGGTAATGTTATAAGCAATGACGCCATCATGGCTAGGCTATTCATTGGCACCTTGAAGGGGGTGGCATTTGACTGGTTCCGAAGTCTCCCCCGGGCTCTATCAACTCCTGGATCGACCTGAAAACTCGGTTCCTCTCTCATTTCTATGAGGACGATACCGAAGTAACCATGGACAAGCTCCTCTCCACTGTGCAGAGGAAGGGCGAATCTGTCCGTGACTACATTGAACGGTTTAGAAACTTATCCTTGATGTGCCCCGCAGGGATGCCACTACCCATGCTCTTACAGACATGCAGACACAACTTCTTAGACCAAGTGGAAGTTCGCATGGGGGCTGTCAAAGCCCACACTTGGAAGGAATTGGTCGAACAAGCAGAGATAGCCGAGAAGTCGACTAAAAAGTTCGAACCATCCGCCCCTAGAGGCAAGTGGGGGATGAACAACAAAGGGCGTAGCGACCTACCGCAATCTTCTCAAGCTAAAGGCAAAGAGGCTATGTCTGTGGAGTTATCCGGAGATGTGCAGTCGAAGACCAAGAAGAGCGGCTTCAACAATCAGGAGCCTAAGTTCCCTCTAAAGCAGTACTCCTTCAAAGACGATCAGGTGGTCACGATATTCCATCTGCTCCACAAAGGGAACAAAATGAAACTGCCAGATGCTCGGCGTCCTAATGAGATAGGGCGCACAAACGATCCTAAATACTGCCTCTACCACAGATGATCTACCATCCTACTGACAAGTATTATGTCCTCGAGGACAGAATACAAGCCCTGGTCGATGCCGGGGTTCTGACGTTGAAGACGGAGCAGAAGAAAGTCACTGCCAATATGGTGACCCTCGAGTTCGGCAAAACTCCAAAGGTCACAGTTCCTGACGGAACTTATCCAGTCTTCGCGCCATGGTTGAAGTCAGACATCCTCCAGCTACAACTCAAAACAATAAGGGTCTTGTTCCCTTAACATTGGAGACAGGAGAAGTCATGTGGATACACCCAGACCTCGTCCAAGACGAACAGTGGGATTCAAAAAAGCCTAAGTCAAAGGGCAAATCTTGCAATGTCATCTCCATCCTGCCAGACGACGGCAATCTTACATCGGCTTCCCTCAGTGATTCAGAAGGGGAAAAGCTTGCTTGCACGGCCCAAGCCGATACGCCTCAACAGACGGGCACCTGATCCGGAAAATCATACTTGAGGCAGTATGAAAAGTCTACTGACGAGACACAACAGCAAACGACGTCAGTACAAGTACCAGCATCCACTCCAATCCCGACCAAGGGAAAAGAGAGGCCTAAGGAGGTACGATTCGACCACGTGTTGAAGAAACCACCAGGCCAAGGGTTTGATACACCCTTTCGGTTTGACATATTGGCTCAGCTGGCCAATATCCCAGCTCGTATCACTATACACGATCTCCTTCGCCTCAAAAGAGACAAGAGAAGCACTCAGGGATGCGCTAGCCATTCAGAATCCTTTCTGACATGCATGCCTGAGATCCCTAACAACGACGTTCAGTCTCCTTGCCCAGAGTGTCATTATAAACAATCCAAGGTGCCCGCTATTACATTCATTGCGGAAGATATGCTTCTCAAAGACAACAAGTACGATCGACCTCTGTACTACACCGGATATATCGGTTCAACATGCATTGAAAGAGTACAAGTCGATCCGGGGTCCGCACTCAGCATCATCCCCAAAAGACTTCTTTACTTTCTCGGCATACCACTGTACAGGTTGTCCGCAACCACTACTACAATATACAGTTTCAACGCCGGGAGCAGTCATCCACTGGGAAAAATTCGACTCCGTTGCAGAATCGGGAGCCTGAAGTCAGAAGTGACATGCTATGTCAATGACGCTGACACATCATATAACCTGCTGCAGGGACGGCCATGGATCCATGCCAACTGGATCGTTCCTCTACTCTGTACTAATGTTTCAAATATGTTGAAGATGACACGACAGTACGAACTGTCTTTTCAAAGGGGTGGAAAACTACTTCACTGACGCTCTCCTGTATCAAAAGGCCGGTGGAACACATAAAGAACCATTGCCGGACGATGATGAAAGCGGCAACGAGGCAGATTCAGAATCCGAAGCAGGCATGCCAGCCATTCTGATTGGTGAACCAATTATAGCATGTCTCAATAATCCCCTATGTAATACTCCTTCAGAGGATGAAGGTGAATGGGTAATTAATGATAATATTTCTTTCAATTATCTTGCGAGTATTGGGCTGTTTGAATCCATTACGGATGGCTCTCTGCACATGCCCTTACATAAGCCGAGTGCGGCTAGCACACCTATGGAAGCTATAGAAGGAGCCACGCTGGTGATCCCTCCGTCCAAAAAAGGTCAGTTACCGATAATCTTCGGTAGAACCCAACCACGGGGACCCACGATCGCAAATTCAAGTTCAGACTCAGACACTCCACAATTCTTTCATTACGCGCAGCCAGCGCGCCATATTATGAAGAAAATGGGGTACGACTTGAAGTATGGAGCAGGCCTGAATTTTGGAAAAGGAAGGCGCAGTTGATGCGGAACTTTGTGCCTAAAGGGAAGCCTGCAAATTACTATGATAGTACACGCAGGGGGTTAGGGTATGTTACACCCACATCGTCAGCAACGGTTCAAGCCAAGGACGATGGATCAGTTCCATTACATTCAGCCTCATCCTCCGAGTGGATTCAGATGTCAGTATAGGAGGAATGTTCGAAAACCTCACTGCTAATATGACCTCAAGCAGTCAATTGGAGCCCGCATAAGCCACTGACGAAGAATCATGGGCCCAACAATTAGACCTTCAATGGAAAAGCGATTCGAATCGCGCGAACCACCTACTGAAGACAAGGTGATGCAGGTCAACTTGGGAAGTCAAGATCATCCCAAGCCCATCTTTATAAGTGAAAGCCTATCACTTACAGAAAGGGAAGAATTGATAATACTCGTAAGAGAGTATATAGACGTTTTCGCGTGGAGCTACGAAGATATGCCCGGACTTGATCCACAGGTCGCTATGCACCGTCTAAATATCAAGCCTGACGTCAAGCCAGTCAAGCAGCAACAACGTCGGTTTCGCCCAAACATCATGGAAGCTATTGAAGTCGAAGTTCACAAGCTCATTGCATGTGGCTTCATCCGGGAGGAACAACATCCAGATTGGGTAGCTAACATCGTCCTCGTCCTCAAGAAGAACGAGAAAATACGGATATGCATCGACTACCGTGATCTCAATACGGCCTATCCCAAAGACGAATTCTCACTGCCCATCACCGATGTCATGATCGACAACACATGTAGATTCGAAAGAATGTCTTTCATGGACGGCTTTTCAGGATACAACTAGATTAAGATGTATCCCGACGACGAGAAGCATACTTCGTTTCGAACACCATTGGGGGTATACTGTTACACTGTAATGCCCTTCGGACTGAAGAACGCCGGAACAACCTATTAGCGGGCAATGAGTACAATCTTCCGCGATCATCTCCGAAAAACGGTGGAGTGCTATGTCGACGACATTGCCGTCAAAAGCCGCAACAAGAATGAACATCTTCGCGACCTGAGAACGATGTTCGACATAATGTGGCTCATCAACTGAAAATGAACCCGATAAAATCCTTCTTGGGAGTTTCAAGCGGCAAGTTCCTTGGGTTTATTGTCATCAAAAGGGATTCTCTTGACCCAGACAAAGTCAAAGCCATTCAGATCATGTATCCACCGAGGAATCTCAAAGAGCTTAGAGGCTTGCAAGGCAGACTGGCTTATATCAGAAGATTCATTGCAAATCTCTCAGGCCGTTGTCAGCCGTTCACCCGACTCATGAAAAAGGGTGCTTCCTTCGTATGGGATCAAGCTTGTTAGGAAGCTTATGAAGACATCAAGAGGTACCTCACAAAGCCTCCAGTCCGGGTGGCCCCTACATCAGGAAAATCATTCTTGCTTTATGTAAAAGCTCTGGACTACTCCCTCGGTGCCCTCCCCGCTCAAAAGGACGACAATGGCCACGAGCAGGCCATTTATTATCTGAGCAGAACTCTCATAGGAGCGGAATCTCGCTACAACCCTATCGAGAAAGAGTGTTTAGCTCTCGTCTTCGCTGTTCAGAAGACACGACATTATTTGGTCGGCCAGACCATACATGTCATCTCCAGAGTAAACCCATTGCATCTTCTTATGACGAAGCCAGGATCATTGAATTCAAGATTGGCTAAGTGGGCACTTTTATTGTCTCAATATGACATGATCTTCACGCCTCAGAAGGCGGTTAAAGGCCAGGCCCTGGCAGAGTTCTTGGCTGCTCATCCAGTTCCGGAGCATTCAAAACTTCACGAAGATATCCCTGATGAAGTCTTCGAGTCTTATGCAACCCCAGAAGAGGAAGTGTGGCAGATGTTCTTCGATGGAGCATCGCGAATGGGCCCTAAAGGCAAGATTATTGCCGGAGTGGGGGTTGTGTTTATCTCCCCACAGAATCATGTCCTGCCCAAAGCATTTTCTCTGATAGAATCATGCTCCAACAATGTAGCAGAATATAATGCTCTGCTCATCGGTCTTCAACTCGCCCATGGAATGGGGGTACGCTACCTCGAAGCCTATGGCAATTCAAAACTGATCATCAATCAGGTTAAAGGCGAATACGAAGTCCGCCATGAGGACTTGGTGCCTTATTATCACACGGCCGTTGAATTGGCCAACCTATTTGAAGGCTTCTATATCGGGCATGTGTCTCGATCTCAAAATACCAAGGCGGACGCTCTTGCTGCATTAGCAACAACACTAGCCTTGCCAGCCGACACCGAGTATCACCTCACAGTCGCAACTCGACATCTTGTATGCTCCAAACACATGCTAAGAACTCGAGAAGTCTATAATGTCTTCACGAATCTTGAGCCGAGAGATTGGCGCTTTCCTCTCATTGACTATGCTTTGCACGGTCTGCTTCCAGACGATCCTAAAGAAGCGGCGTCCGTCAGACGAAGGTCTCCCCGGTTCTACTACGATCCGACTTTGAAGACACTTTATCGTCGTTCATATGACGGTGTCCTCCTCCGTTACCTTTCTCATTCAGAGGCACAGGAAGCGCTCCAAGAAGCGCACGATGGCATTTGCGGCGCTCATCAGCCAGATCTAAAACTTAAAGACAGGTTGCATAGGCTTGGATACTATTGGCCAACCATGATAGCCGACGCCATCCAATATGCACGAAGTGTAAAGCATGTCAGATTCATGCGGATTTCATACACCAGCCTTCGGAGCTGCTCCACCCGACTGTTGCTTCATGGCCATTTGAAGCTTGGGGAATCAATGTCGTAGGGCCAATCAGCCCTTCTTCGACAAAAGGACACCGGTTTATCCTTGCAATAACTGACTACTTTTCAAAATGGGCGGAGGCTATACCACTGGTTGAAGTCAAAACCTCTAATGTGGTTAATTTCATCAAGCACCATGTCATCTATCGATTTGGTGTACCTAGGCGGATCATCCACTACAACGGTCCCCAATTCATAAGCCAAGTATTCTATCGGTTCTGCGATAAATACCATATTCAGAATGTGGCTTCAACTGCCTATAATCCCGCCGCTACGGTTTGGCGGAAGCATTCAACAAAACGATCATCAAGCTACTCAAGAAATTCGTCTCCTCGAACAAGCGAGATTGGGACGAAAAACTTGGTGAATGTCTTTGGGCATACCGAATCACGGTTCGGACACCGACAGGCAATACGCCTTTTTCCCTGTATATGGGTGCGAAGCAGTCATCCCGTTGGAAATCTAGATGTCGTCATTGCGAGTCGCTCTGACCACTAAGATCACATTAGAGGACAATGATCGATTGCGTCTTCAAGAGCTCGAAGCCCTAGATGAGAAGCGGCTACAAGCTCAACAGCATATTGAGCTATATCAAGCTCGAATCTCAAAGGCCTTCAATAAGAAGGTCAAACAGAGGGTCTTCCAGAAAGGAGACCTGATTTTAGCCGTCAGACGACCAATGATTATGACGCACAAGACCAAGGGCAAATTTCAGCCTAAATGGGAAGGACCGTTTGTAATAGAAACAGTCTATTCAAACGGAGCATACCGCCTCGTGACTGTAGATGGCGACCTACTCGTGATGCCGATCAATGGCAAGTTCTTAAAGAAGTATTATCCTTAATCAAGGATTCTTCTGATGATCAAGTTAACACTACACCTCTGATCAAGATCTCCGTGTCCAAAGTACACACAAAGAGAGCCTTTCTCTTCCTCCAAGTGAGATCACACAACCATAAACCAGTAGGAACTTGGCCGTATACTGGTTATCTTAAAGGAGAGTCAGGGTTACACATACATTAACCAGACGATCCAATATCCTTAACGATTAAGGACAGAGGAAAATGTTGGCTTTTAAGCCCAACATAAGCCCTCGACAACTCATCATGCTGAGGGGAATAGCATGGCTAGCCCAATTCAAACGGTAGTTGGTAAAGGCATATCAAACCCGTTGACAGCTGGGGATTTGCTAAAAATCTTAAGGGACCAGTTCTCATTTGATTCCCTTTTCAAAATCGCTTACCAATTCTCATCCATAGAATGGTTAGACCACATATGCATTTCACTGTTACGTTAATACTAAACCTATGACAGTGATTCCCTCGTTTCTCCCTGTGAAAACGAGATCTCCAAAATCACTTACCAATTCTCATCCATAGAACGGTAAGACCACATATACATTTCGCTGTTACGTTAACACTAAACCTATGACAGTGATTTTCTCGTTTCTCCCCGTGAAAACGAGACTTTTTCCCAAATTTCATTACAACCTTGAGCTTGGTGGCGTCTCAATCGGTTATGTCATTGCGACCTCTGAACCAGCAGACAGCCAAGTCTCAACTCCGAGCCCTGTTGATATTTACAAAAGACAGGTCTCGATACTTGTTGACATTTACAAAAGACGAGTATCACCAACCTTGAGCTTGGTGGCGTCTCAATCGGTTATGTCATTGCGACCTCTGAACCAGCAGACAGCCGAGTCTCAATTTGAGCTTGTTGACATTTACAAAAGACAAGTCTCAATTCCGAGCCCTGTTGACATTTACAAAAGACAGGTCTCGATACTTGTTGACATTTACAAAAGACAAGTATCACCAACCTTGAGCTTGGTGGCGTCTCAATCGGTTATGTCATTGCGACCTCTGAACCAGCAGACAGCCAAGTCTCAACCTTGATCCCTGTTGACATTTACAAAAGACAGGTCTCGATACTTGTTGACATTTACAAAAGACAAGTATCACCAACCTTGAGCTTGGTGGCGTCTCATTCGGTTATGTCATTGCGACCTCTGAACCAGCAGACAGCTAAGTCTCAACCTTGAGCCCTGTTGATATTTACAAAAGACAGGCCTCGATACTCGTTGACATTTACAAAAGACGAGTATCACCAATTTTTGAGCTTGGTGGCGTCTCATTCGGTTATGTCATTGCGACCTCTGAACCAGCAGACAGCCGAGTCTCAATTCTGAGCCCTGTTGACATTTACAAAAGACAGGTCTCGATACTTATTGACATTTACAAAAGATAAGTATCACCAACCTTGAGCTTGGTGGCGTCTCAATCGGTTATGTCATTGCGACCTCTGAACCAGCAGACAGCCGAGTCTCAATTCTGAGCCCTGTTGACATTTACAAAAGACAGGTCTCGATACTCGTTGACATTTACAAAAGACGAGTATCACCAATTTTTGAGCTTGGTGGCGTCTCAATCGGTTATGTCATCGCAACCTCTGAACCAGCAGACAGCCGAGTCTCAATTCTGAGCCCTGTTGACATTTACAAAAGACAGGTCTCGATACTTATTGACATTTACAAAAGATAAGTATCACCAATTTTTGAAGCTTGGTGGCGTCTCAATCGGTTATGTCATTGCGACCTCTGAACCAGCAGACAGCTAAGTCTCAACCCCGAGCCCTGTTGACATTTACAAAAGACAGGTCTCATCTTTGATCCGACAAGGACCGATTTCGGGCTTGGTGGCGTCTCAACCAGTTATGTCATCGCGACCTCTGAACTGACAGATAGCCAAGTCTCATTATCCAACCCAACAAGAACTATGTTCTCAAGAAATTGTAATACAATTTGGAACCGCAATTCAGAAAGAAGAACAAGATTGGGGATTCGACAGGGGGTCAAAACAAAAATATTATTTTCATTGATTCCAAAGGATGGGATACATGGAGGCATATATATTACAACCTACGGGCGTATATTATAAGATCTAATTCGCTCTTCAAGGGAAGCCAGCCTCGTCCTCCTATCATCAGCAGCCCGGACAAGCTCCTGCGACCTCAGCTCAGCCTCATTAAAGTTCGTCGCCTGGGCCAAACGAGCTTCGACCTTAGCCAAAGTTGCCCTCTGCGCTAGCTCCTGCCGTGAGAGTTCGCCACTCTGGGCCTTAAGCTGCTCAAGCCGCATAGTCTCTTCGAGAAGCGTTGATTCAACCACAAAGGCTTAACCTCGCCAATGAGCCGAAGTGCGAACTTCGCACAAGTTCATCAAGAACTTCGCCAAAAAGATTGCCTTAGCCCACTAAGGGCATAGTTCGCCGATATGCCAGCATCGTGCGAAGCTCATTCAAAAAGGACCCTGTCCTTAACTCTGCACAAAGTTTAGCCCCGCTATGGCCAAATTCTCAATGAAGGCAGGCAAAAATCAGATGAGCAGAAGATAAACTTTCATTGATTTAAAAGGAAAGGTACATTGATACTACATCAAGGTTTTATTTCATACAACAGATTCAGTTGCTCAGCAACATCATTTGCGCAAAAGGCATACAAGTGGTTTTATCTGCTTCCAGACCAGACCAACTGGACACGAAAGGCCTTCCTCCTGCACAAGGCCGTAACCAGCTATGCCACGAGGACACGGCCATAATTCTCCACAAAAATGGCAGATTTTGCCACCAGGAAGCTGGATCACCTTTGATGAAAATTGGCAATGAACTTATCACCGCCAACACGATAGATCACCTATAATGGGAATTGGCAGTGATGTCAGTGATCTCACAGGTGTGACATCCGCCTTCCCGAAGTGGATCATCTCGGATAAGCGGCTACCAGCCTCACCTCAAAATGAATCATCTCGAAAAAGAGGCTGCCAATAGCCTCTGGGACACACATCAGCTGCCCCAAGTTGTTCCTCCTGCTTAAAAGTAAAGCTTCAACTGGGGAAGCATAAGGCAACTTTTCGGTCTCTTTCATCAAGACACAAGATCGGCGAACATAGCTCACTGCAATGCAAATTGGAGTAAGTTAGCAGTTAAACACAAAAGATACTGCAAAAGCGCTAAAGCCGAATTCTTTGGGGCGAAGCAATCCAATTTCGATTGGAGCAGAGGATAAGCCTCGCTTGCACAGTGATGATGGGCTAGCTCAGCAAACGCCAAGTCCTAGCCTCGCCTATACGGTTAAGCCAGACTGATCCTATGGGACACAGTCTTAGCCTCACCTATATGGCAAGACTGGCTCAACCTTGAAGATACCAGGTCCCAAGTTCTGCCTGTGCAGCGGACTTAACATGCAATGATATTTCTGTGATCAAGTCAGAATGATAGCTTCGTTGGGGAAGCTATGTCGAAATCCTTCTTCGCAGATCAGTTAAATGGAGAACAAGGGAAGCTAATCCCTGAAGCAGCTGTCAAAGCTAATTAAGAGAGATGAATTCCCTAAAATCGGTGAAGTCGTTGAATGATCAATACTTACCGGTCCTTAGCCGGATAACGACCAGAGTGGGCATTCCCACTAATTCAGAGATCTGAGTATCTCTCTCAACCAAGAGAAGAGAAGAAGAAGAGCAGATCGCTTCTCTTCAGAGGACCTCAAGTATCCTATTTATAGGCCCCATGGCCTGAGCGCTGCCGCCTCAAGCGTGGAAGTACGAGCGCATTTAAGGCATTTACTGCGCCTTGAGAAAAGGACGGCTTCCTTTGAAACCGTGCAAAGGGAGAAACGTCTCCCTCATAAAGGCACTTATGGCGCCTTGAAGAAAGGAATATCCTCCCTTGGAAACGTGCAAATCGGAGAATATCTCCCTCGATCAGCACGGAGAAAGGAGTAATCCTCCTCGTAACTGGCCATCGGCAGTTGACCTCAGGAAAGCGATAGATGTTCCAGAGCGAACCTATCTAGCTGCGAAGCTACCCAGACGCGAGTCTACATGATTCCTCGGCGAATCTACATCCCAAAGCAGGATTGGAAGCGAAGCTGAACTCAACCACCATGGCGACGTTCATACTCCACACACCACCAATCAAAGCAGTTCAAAGTGTTTCGAAGTCTGAGCCATTGCAGACTTTCAAAAACTTTGAAGGGGTCTTGTTGACACTTAATAAAGACAAGATTCTTATTGGTCCGAACAATGTCTAAACTTGTTGACATTTATAAAAGACAAGTGACAGACGAGCTGAAGACCAGTTTTCACCCATCTCCGAGGGAAAAGGAAGCAACTTGGACTCCACTGATCCAGCAAACAGAAAGCGAACACGGATTGTTTCTAAACAGACCTCAGCAGGTCTAAAATGCTAGCACTTAGCATTACATGAGCCCAAAGGGATAGCCTCGCTTGAGAGGCTAGTATCACCCAACTTCGCCTTGAAGCCATTCGAAGCCTCACCAAGAAGCTAACTCGCAAACTTCGCCACAGAGGACTTCTAGCTCCGCCAAAGGGTTTCTTTCGGACTTCGTCAGAAGCTGCCTCTAGCTCCGCTACGAGTTCAATACGGGCAGCTCTGCCATTGGTCTGCTATGGTCAACCTTTGACCAATCAAATCTCCAGATGAGATCAGATCTAATCAGATCAAATCCAATCAAGATCAAATCAAAGATCAAATTTGGCAGTTGATTGCCACAATCTCTTGACTCTTCTAAAACGAGTAAGAAGATCAGGGGAAATCCTCCTACGATATGGAAAGGATCAAGAAGATCAACTGACCTGCCAATTCTAGCTTCGCAAAAGCGATCTTAGCCTCGCAGCAAGGCTACTTTTCGGATTCAAACAGATTTGATTCAATCTGTTTCTATATTTTCAAGGGACGATTATACCCTTGCTCTCCCTATAAATAGCCCATCAGGGACACAAGGAGGAGGGAGGACGGACAGGTGCAAGAGAGAGGACTCCACAAGCAGAGGCTTCTTCATAAAGCACCGTGCGCTCTCGAATTCAGAGACCTTTTAGAGAATTGCTTTCTCTATCCAGGGTGTTGATACCCTAACATCGTCCTTCTTCTCAAGGAATCTCTGGAACCAGGCGAGAAGGAATTCCTAATTGAAGGCGATTTTAAGAAGCAGCAAGAGGGTTCTACCAACCTTCTGTTCTCTGATTCCCGAAACCAGGCGAGAAGGGAATCTCATCGCTCGCATCGTCAAAGGGACAAAGTGGTCGCGCGCTGACCAGACTCCTATCGGCACACTTTTCCAGAATCTCTGAAGAGATCTACTTGTAATCTTTTAAGAGTACTTGTAATTTAGCTCCTCAACCCTTTTATTATAAGTTTTCCCCCTTTGCGAACATAATGGAAAACAGACTAATCCCTTGATATCTTTCATTGTCCATCCAATTGCATCCCTATGTCTCTTCAGAATAGACATCAAAACTGTCCTCTTGTTACTCAGTCAGATGGGATGCTATGATGACTGGCAGGATTTCTCTTCCGCCAAGTAGGCATACTTGAGGTGTTCAGGTAAGGCTTTTAACTCTAGGGAAGGATTTCATTCATTGGAGGTGATATCTGAAATTTCGGTCCTGTGATGGGGTACACTTAGGCTTGATACCCAGTCTACTGCTGAATCTATAATCTGATCCAGATTGAAATCCTAAGGCTCCAGATCAAACTCACTCTCTGTTTCCATCTCTATGCTTTCTTCATGATCACTGGTCAAATTTTCAATGAAATTGACCTCAAAAGTCTGATCATTTATATCCCTGGGTTTCTTCCAAGATTGAAGACATCGACTTCCTTCGTCATGTCTCCAAAGGTCAATCGCATGGACCCGTTCCTATAGTTGATTATGACATTGGCTATCGCAAGGAATGGGCGCCCTAAGATGACTAGGGTTTGAGACCGCAAATTTGATATATAGGTTGGGTCTCAAGTACAATGAAGTCAATGGGGTAGATGAAATCCCCGACCCGGATAAGGACATCTGTGATTTCTCCCTTCGGAATTTTCGTAGATCGGTCAGCTAACTGAATGGTGACTCGAGTTGGACTCAGTTTGCCTAACTCAAGTTGCTGGTATACTGAGAGAGGTAGCAAGTTGATACTTTCTCCCAGGTCAAGGAGTGCTCTGTTAATTTCTGCTTGTCCTATGGTGCAAGAAATTGTAAGACATCCAGGATCTTTGTATTTCACCGGAATAGAACCAGACAGAATTTCTCTTATATTTGTTGCCAAGAACACTTTCTTGGCACATTCGTCTCTCTCTTCTTCGTACACATATCCTTAAGAAATTTGGCATAGGCTGGGACTTGTTGGATAGCGTCAAGAAGAGGCACATTCAATTTGACCTGATTAAACATCTCAAGTATTTTCTCAATATGCATGTTCTTATTATTGTTCCTAAGCCTATTGGGAAAGGGTGTTACAGGCTTATGAACTTGTTCAACAGCTGTGTCTTTATCAGACGTCTGTGGAGTAGGTTAGGAGGAGCTAGCAGATGTGGAGGCAGGAGCAAGATCAATATGAGTAAGATTTTTCGGCTGGTGGACCTGGTTGTCCACCTTCTTTCCTAATCGAAGAGTATGAACAACATTGCACTGGTTGATCTGGGGATCCTGAATTTCATACGCTTAATTAGAGTTCTTAGGGTTAACCAGCGGCTGACTGGGTAAAGTACTTTTGGTCTTTCACTTTGAGAGTTAGCTAATTAACTCATCTGCATTTCAATCTCGATATAGCATGTGAATGATTACTCAGTGTTTGTCCCTGATTTTGCATGAAAGCGGTTTGAGACTTCACAAAAGCCTCCATGCTCTCCTCTAATTTACTGAATTTCTTCTCAATTGGTGAACTTTGGTAGGAGGAAGATGGAGTTTGACTGGAAAAATTCATTGGAAGATTGGATGGTGGAGATGATTGGGAAAATTTGGCCTAGGAGAATTATTCTGGGCCCAAGAGAAATTAGGGTGATTTCTCTAACCGGGATTGTATGTTTGCGAGTAAGGATTATGCGGCGGCTGTGAGTAGGCCGCATTCATGTGTTCCAGCGGCACTTGGTGAGTCTGAAAATAGGACACTCTTCAAAGACATGGTTCGGTGCCTGACAGTATGAACAACTCGGATTGTGAATTGGCGGTGGGTTGATTTGGTTGACATTAGCTGGCTCTTTTATTTTAGAGCCTCTATTCTCCTCATTAGGGTCGCGATCTCAGCTTCAGCAGCTATAAATGATTCTAAGGATAAGAGCCCTCCTTTCAAAGCTATAGATTGTAAAATTCTTGATTTTTCGAAGCTGGCTCCCATTACAGGGTTTTCTCAGCTAGATCCTCAAACAAATCTCAACCCTGATTTTTATTCTTTTGTAAGAACCCTTCCTGATACATGGTTTCTAATAGGGCTTTCATTTTATAATCCAAACCATCATAGAGAACCTGGCATTGACGTCATTTCTCTACACCGTGACGAGGGCACTGAGCTAGGAGATTTTTGAATCGTTCAAGTATCTCCAGAATGGTTCGCTCTGTTTTTGCCTAAAATGCATGATATTCTTTCTGATGAGGGCAGTTTTGTAAATTGGGTAGAATTTCTTCAAGAAGGCCTTGACGAAATCGTTCCACGTTGTAACTGAATTTACAGCCAAACTGTACAACCATTTCTTAGTTAGGTCATTAGGGAGAAGCGAATGAAACGTAAACTAACGTCATTGTCTCCGGGGAATACGCATCATGAGACATACTTCTTGAAATTTCCTAACAAAAAAGTATGCATCCTCCGATTCTAAACCGTGAAATTTTGGAAGAGTGCTGATGAATTGAGACTTTAATTCAAAGTTATTTCCATTCGCCTCAGGAAGTTTTATACAAGATGGCAGGAAGGTTCAGATCGGGTAAAACATGTCCTATAGCGATGCCATCACCGGTTCTGGATGCAAGGGTAGAGAAGTGTTTCTAATTAATCTGGAAGTTACATGATCTCTCACCCACTCTACATACAGCACACCACAAACAACATATAGACAACAAACAATCAAAATGAATAAAAACAAATAAAAAGAAAGAGAAACAACCACCAAGCCTTAGTCTAAGGTACCTGAACCTAGACGACTCCTAACTGTCGATTCTCCGGGGGAGGTTGTTGTAGGAACTCGACTACAAGCTAATCAGTCAGGAAAGGACAAAACTCGATGGGAAGTATCCGGGCTGAGCCACGGGCCTTAATTACGCCAAACCACGGAGCTTTCGAGGCTTTACCTCTCAATTCTCTTTCCTTAGACACCGATTTTGTAGGAGTATAGTTCTTGCAATTTTCACTCTCGGTTAATCTCTTAGTGAGTCCGAGATGTCCGTTGGACCAATGTCTATCAATTTTTAGTTAAGCCTTGGGTTGTGTGAGTGCACTTGATTTGAGCTAAGGAAGGGTAATGAAATCCTCACCTTATCTTGTTTATTTGGGGTTTTGCCCTTAATGTCAATTGTGCAAGTGTACAGTTTATTCACAATAAGATAACACTCAAAGTGATAAATCACTCCAAAATATTAGTCCTATTCTATATGAATGTACACGTACCTTTCTCCAGCACTCTTCAACAGAAATTGAAATGAATTGAAATAGACACGTACCCTAAATGCAAGAGTCTAATTTGATTTTCAATTTAGCAACAAATGGATTTCTAATGAATTATTACAAGTGTAAAGGTGAAGCATACAAGTGAACTAAAAATTTGATAAAGCAATTTGAGCGATTTTCGGCAACTCTGCAGAAGAGCTTCTGTCAGTACTTCAATCGAAAAAATTCGCTTTTACACGAATTTTCTAAGGACAAATGAATTCCTCGTGCAGTGTCTTTGGCCGCCACTCCTGCTTCCCTTAATAGCTAGCTCCTTGGTACTTCTCCTACACACAAAAACAAAGAAAAATCTTTAGTATTGAACAATAAAGTCGTTCCCTTCCCGCAACGGCGCCAAAATTTGATCGACAAAAGCATGCACAAATATAAGCAAAAGAATGTGGGTCGATGTTACTGCTTTTGCAATTCTTCCGTAGTAACAAAGTGGCTATACAGGTCGTATCCACAAGAAGGGAGAGCGACGGAAGCTTTGATGCGGCTTCTTTGCTCAAAGTAAAGAGAAAGTTCTATGTTTCAAATAAAGAATTGAAATGAAAACAAGTGTCGTTTCAAGAATTGTTAGGATTGGTTTGTTGGTTTGTAAAAGTAAATTTTCTTAATGGTAAAAACGCACAGCTAACTTTCTACTAAGTGCTCCTACTAATCTCTAACTTCTTGAAGATGTAGCCTCACGATGGATCATAGGCAAGCATAACCATTATGCATATGAACTATTCACATTGGAAATCGAATGAAAGTCCTTCCTTTAACTTAGCTTTACACGGCAAAACTTGAACATTCCCTTATCAAGATCCAATCGAAGGCGAGAATAAGGGAAGAAATAAGTGCACAAATGGTATCAGTAAAGATTAATAGGAATACCTCTAACTTATAAAGACAAGTAAAGGTTACAATCTATAGATCTTCAAAAATCCGTTAAGCATGAAATATAAGAAAGGAAATACTTGAAGTAAGTTAGAATTAGAACTCTCGTCTTAAAATATCATAGCTCTCGTTTGCACAAGGCTTGTTTGACACTATTGACTCATTTGGGTTATCAATCAAGTTATTAGAGATTAGTGGGTTAGTAGTTAGTTATCCATGCAATGAAAGAGTAAGTCAGACATGAGTAAAGAAAAGAAAACAACAAGAGAGAAGAAGTGAGAGAAGGAGTATTACACTAAAACAAGAAAGTAAAAGTAAATGAAAACAACAAGTAATGGAAAGAAGAAAGAGAAGTAATACTTGTATAAGCTTGTCACCTTCAAATACAACCTGTACACACATTCTCTCTCTCTTTCACTCTAAAGGCTAAACTAAAGTAGAAAAAAAGAACAACAACAACTACAACTCCAAACACAAACTAACATAAAGATCCTAAAAACTCTGGATCTCTCCCTGAAGAACCCCCAAGGGCAGTATTTATAAGCACCAGGGAAAAGGGGGCTAGGGGGCAACTCCTGGCCCGAGGCACTGGCGCGGCCGCGTGTACTTGGCGCGCTGCCTGCTGTGTGTGTTCGCGTCGGTGCCCTGTCAGTTGTACTTTTCAGATTTCAGATTGAGTCAGTAGGTCTTACAGAATCTCCACCTTGAAAATATACTTAGAAGGGGGTGAATAGGTGTATGGCTATCTAATGACAAATGATGCGAAATTAAAAACTAATTGCAACACACCAAGTGTAATCAAAGAGTGTAACTGAATTCTCGGTGACAGGCTCTGAACTATCTCATCTAAATTTCTCTAAATAAGAGTTGAGATGCTATATGAAGCTCTCTTGATTCAACACTAGTGAGGTACATAATCAATACCAAGCATATATATGATATGATCAATATGATGCAATGCAAAATATAAGAGAGAGTTTAGAGATAATGGATCAATCGCAAACACCAAGATATGTTTTGAGGTTCGAGCCACTGCTCTACGTCCCCGCCTTCACACAGAAGGATTTTCACTAAGTCCACACAGGACCTCCCACACAGGGAACCTTCACTGAGGATTTGGTAATACAAGCTTAGGAGTACACAACTTCTCTCTCCAACAATCACCTCTATACAAGAGATTAGGCACAAAGCCAAAACAACAATCACCTCACACAAGAGGGATAAGGCACTAAGTCAAAACCAACCTCAATCACCTCTACACAAAGAGGGCTAACCATAACCCAAAGCACAATCTCAATCACCTCTATACAAGAGGGATGAACACAAACTCAAAGTAAAGAAAGATTTCAACTTTTGTTAATCACAAAGATCACAAACAACTTGGTGATCTCAATAGATGACAAACCAATTTTCTCATCAAAATAAAATCCTATAGATAGGATAGATATGATAGCTCAAGTGTGAGAAAATAAGGAGTTTGAAAATCAAAATCTCAAAAAAAAAATACTTGGGAAAACTACTAAGATGAAAAAGATATAAAGATCAAAAACTAATTCCCAAAGACTCTCTTTTTCTTTGATTTTTTCAACTCTTGAAAATAAAATAAAAGATAAATCTTTTAACCCAAAAAACTCTTAAAACTTTATTGTTAAACACTTGAAAAGATGAGAATAAAAGTTCTTGAAATTCTTGTTCAAAACAGCTCAAGATAAGGCATTTATATAGCCTCTCAAAAATTCTGCCCGTTGGTAGCAGGAAAGGGCAAAAATGCCCTTCCAGTCAACCGCCCGGTCAACTGGCGCAACGGTCATATTTCTGACCGTTGTGCCTTCGGTCGACCAGCCGCACCCAAGAGTTGGGTGGTTACAGTCGGTCGATCGTGCAGTCGACCGGCCGTGTAGGTTGGCCTTTTGTGCACGTCTTGTGCATATCGGTCGACCAGTCCGGTCGACTGCCAGCTGAGTCTGGCTGAAATTCTAGGATTGAAAACTTAGGTTATTTAATACCAATTAAATCCCATAAATATACATAAATTTCACAAAAATAAGTTCTTCTAAGATCTTTGAATACCAAACATGTGTGACTAAAAATCAACACATATTATAAACCATTTGAACCATTTTTGTGATAAGGAAACTATGCTTAAATACAAAAATCATATTTTCCAAAACTTGAATTTTGAAATGAAAAACCATTTTCGCCAAAACTTGTATTGGATACAAAAACAAGATATTAAAACAATTTTGAAGCATATTGTATATGGATAGAATCCAATATACATATAAGATATATATCTATGTTTTTAATATAAAATCCAAACCGGTTAAACCGAAAACCAAACATATTGAAACTTGTGTGTGTGAAAACTTGAGCATATCAACACTATCTAATCTTTACACAAGATCTAAACTAAACACAAACCGAAGTCTTCTTGTAGAACTCCTTCTTCAAGTCGACTCGATCCAAACACGATCCAACGAGCTTGATTCCAACCGAGTACTAGATGCAATCTTGACGTGCGAGCTCTTGAATCTACATGTGTTAGCTCCCAAAATTCCTTTGTTGAAGCTAAACACCTATTAATATCTTGATCAAATATCTGAGACTAATTAGACGCAAGATCATTAGTAAACTATAACTACATGAGTTAATCATCATCTAAACTAGAGTGATGGGCCTTTGGCCAACACACCTAGGCTTTTTATACTCATTAAATGGTGATTTAGGTCTTCTTCTTCATTGCACACCATAGACCTAGGATCACGCAAGCAAACCATTATTAGCAGTATTTTATAAAAGATAAATGTGCAAATGTGGTAAAAATATGCAATATTAGAGACTAATTACTTATCTTCCTAATGAAGAGTATGAGACCTTCGTCCTCACCTTGATTAATGAGAGACAATCACTTAACTATAATGACGCGTCAGTTGCTCTTGTAAATTATGAAGTGAGGAAGAAGGATAAGCAATCTTCTTCCAATAGTATTTTCCATTGATTTTGCAAAAGGGGAAAACTTACAAAATATAGTCGAGGAGCTAAATTACAAGTATTCTAAAAGATTACAAGTAGATCTCCTTTGAGATTCTGGAGAAGTATGGCGATAGGAGTCTGGTCAGGCGCGACCACTTTGTCCCTTTGACGATGCGACCGATGGGATTCCCTTCTCGCCTGGTTCGGGGAATCGGAGAACAGAAGGTTGGTAGAACCCTCTTGTTACTTCTCAAAATCGCCTCCACTTGAGAATTCCTTCCTGCCTGATCCGGAGATTCCTTGAGAGGGAGGAAGATATTAGGGTATCCGCACCCTGATTAGAGAAGCAGTTCTCTAAATTCTCTGAATTCTTGAAAACAAGAGTATAGATCTCTATTTAGCTGTCTCTCTCTGTGCGTCTCTTTGCCTGTGTGGTGCGTGCCTCTGTTCGTATGCCTCTGGTGGGCTATTTATAAGGACAGTAGGGGTATAATTGTCCCTTGAAAATCTGGAAACAGATTGAGTCAATCTGTTTAAATTTGGAAAGTAGCCTTGCTATCAGGCTAGAACCAGCTTCTGCGAAGTTAGGAATAGCAGGTAGCGTTGATCTCCTAATATGGTCTGATTCTTTTCAAATAATTAAAAGATCTCCCCTGATCTTCTTACTTGTTTTAGGAGAGTCAAGAGATTATGGTAAATAACTGCCAAATTGATCTCAGATTTGATCTCGATTAGATTTGATCTTGATCTTGAATAGATTTGATCTCATCTGGAGATTTAATGGTCAAAGGTGGCCATAAAAGACCCGCAGCGGAGCTGCCACATCGAGCTCACAGCGAAGCTGGAAGGAGCATCTGGCGAAGTCAGAAGAAAGCTCTTCAGCGAAGCTGGATAAACATCTGTGGCGAAGCTACCGTCCTTCTGCGCGGTTGCGTATGACTTCGAGCGAAGCTAACTCTCTGCGGAGTTAACTGAGCACTTCAGGCGAAGCTGTAAGTTAGCTCACTGATAAAGCTTTGAAAGACTTCAAGGCAAAGTTGGGCAAACTTAGCCTCTCAGGCGAGGCTATCCCCTCGGGCTTATATGGTGCTAAGTGTTGAGCTAACCTAGCATCTTAGACCTGCTTAGGTCTATCCAAAGACAATCTGGGCTTACTGTTTGATTTACTAGATCAGTAGAGTCCAAGTCGCTGATTTGTCCCTCAGAGACGGGTACAGAACTGGTCGTTAGCTTGTCTGTCACTTGTTTTTTGTAAATGTCAACAAGTTTAGACATTGTTAAAGCCAGTCAGGAATCTTGTCTTTTTAGAGTGTCAACAAGACCCCCTTCAAAGTTTTAAAAGTCTGCAATGGAATGGTTCAGGTTTCGAAATACTTGAATTACTTTGATTGATGGTATGTGAAGTACGAACGTCGCCATGGTGGTGAGTTCAGCTTCGCTTTCAATCCTGCATTGAGATTAGAATAAGTTCACCGAGAAATCGTGTAGATTCGCGATTCTGGGTAGCTCCGCATTCGAGCCTCCCGGAGTAGATCCGCTTTAAATTGGTCTTGGAACGTCGTTCCTTTCCCGGGGCCAACTGCTTTCGGCTAGTTACGAGAAGAATTGCGCCTTTTCGAGGTTAGAATAACCTCTCTTGCAATAACGAGGATCATTGCTTCCGCATGCAATTCCGAGGGAGATTATTCCTTTCTTAAGGCTCAATAAATGCCTTAAATTCGCTCGCGCTTCTAAGCTTGAAGCAGCGGCGGTGCGATCAGGCCATGAGGCCTATAAATAGGACACTTGAAGTCCTCTGCAGAGAAGTAGCCTGTTCATGACTTTCCTGATTGTTTCGAGAAGTATACTCAGATATCTGAAATAGTGGGGTGCCCACTCTGGTCATTAACCGGCCAAGAACTGGTGAGTCTCGGTCATCCAAAGACTTTACCAATGGACTAATGACTTTAGGGAGTTATCTCCCTTAATTTAGCTTTATCAGCTGCCTCAGAGATTGATTCCCTTGTTCTTCATTTGTATCTGACTGATTTACAGAGAAGGGTTTCACCCCTATTTCCCAGCTTCCCGGCGAAGCTATCATTTTCATTTGATCAAAGAAAGATCATTGCATGCTTGCCTACTAAGTTCGCCACATAGGCAAGAATTGAGACTTAGTTTCTTCAAGTTGAGCCAGTCTTGCCATATAGGTGGGGTCAAGACTGCGTCCCTCTGGATCAGTCTGGCTTAGCCATATAGGCGAGGCTAGGACTTAGCTTATGCTGAGCTAGCCCATCATCACTGTGCAAGCGAGGCTATCTTCTGCTTAATTGAAATCCATCCTTAAAGCGCAATGGATTGGATATAAATTGATTCGCCTAAAGAATTTGACTTAGCGTATCATACTTACATTTTTCTTTACTTTACTGTTAACCTATTTTCCATCTTGCGTTGCAGTGAACTGTGCTCGCCCATCTTCATCTTAATGAAAGAGACCAGAGACTTGTCTCTTGAAACTTTAATCTAAGTAGGAGGAACCAACTGGGGAAGCTGATGCGTGTTCCCAGAAGAGGTTGGCAGTCGCTTATGTTGGCCCAATGGCCTTCCACTTAGTTTGATGATGATCAACACTCATGTAGTTATGTTTACTAATATTCTTGTGTTTCTAAGTTTCAGATCATTAACAGGATATTAGGTTGGTGATTAGCTTCAACAAGATGATTAGAAGCTATTCATGATGATTCCGGTGCCAAAGCTTAAAGATCATACTTTGCACTTGGAGAATCACGGAGTTGGACCGAGTCTACTTGAAGATGGAGTTCCTCAAGAGAAGACTTAGGTATCCTAGTTTAGATTGTGAGTTTAGATCCATTTGTAAAGCTTAGTATAGTTGATATGCTCAAGTGCACAAACACACACGTTTTATGTTTTGATGTGTGGTTTCATGAATAGTTTGATCAAAACAAGTTTTCAAGATTTATATGTATAGTAGATGTTTTCTATTTATACATACATGCTTAACTTATAGACAAACTTATTTTGACTATCCTATTCATGTTTTGGAAAAATCTAGTATGATAAAATACAAGTTTTGTTTATGATAAAAATACAAGAGTTGGTTTTTGGTATTTCTATCATGCATATCCTTTAAACCAAAACCTTGTTATATGCTAGATATCAAAAACATAGATTGTGTAGTGGATCATATCCATACACACTATGCTTTAATAAGTTCAAAATATCTTGTTTTTGTACTTTGTGAAGTATGGAAAAATAAGTTTTAGAAAAACATATTTTTAGAAAAACAGTTTTTATTGTGATTAAAACTATTTTTTAGATTTACTGTGAATTTATGGGATTTTTATTGAGTGAAAAGACCTATTTTCAAATCCCGTATCTGTGCAGATCTGCACTGTGCCTGCCAGGCCAGTTCGGTCGACCGGACCGTCGACCGCACCATGTGGCCGGTCGACCGGGTCGGTCGACCGATGTGCACAGACGTGCACGCTGGCTACACATTGTAGTCGGTCGACCGGACCGGTCGACCGAGTTGAGAGTTCAACTCTCAGGATGTTTCGGTCGACCGGGCCGGTCGACCGCTATTGCCCAACGGTCACATTTTTGACCGTTGGCGGTCGACCGGACCGGTCGACCGGCAGTCTGTCAGACTGCCAGCTCTGCCTAACGGCTAGTTTTGTATAGGGGCTATATAAACCCCATCTCTTTGGGGATTTTGGCCAAGTTTTTTAAGGAGAAAAATTTCTGGTTTCTAGAGGTTTTAAAACAAGTTTTCAAAAGTGTTTGGGCTTTAATTCTTCAATCTTTATTGTTTTAGGTTTTTGGAAAAATCAAAGAAAAGAATATTTTGGGAGATTTGTCTTGGTTTTCATTCTATATCTTTTGGAAGGATTTTCCCAAGTGATTTTCTTTGTTGCTAGTTTTCCAAACACCTAGTTTTCCACACTTGAGCTATCTTCTATCCTAAACTATTAGGATCTTTTTTTTGTGGAAAAGAAAAGAGAAAAAGAAAGAGAAGTGTTTGAGATTGTTTGTTGTAAACCTCATTATTGTAAACACCCTTATATTTGTGAATCCCTCTTCGGTAGAGGTGATCGGGTGATTGTGTTGTGATCCCTCTTAGGTAGAGGTGGAGTTTGGTTGTGAGCCTCTTCGGTAGAGGTGTGTGGATTGGTTGTTGTATTGGCTACGGGCCTAACCCCTCGGTTGTGAGGAGGTTGTTGTTGAGAGAGGAGTTTGGTACTCCTAGAGTTGTAAGAAATCCTCTTTGGTAGAGGTTCCCTCGGTGGGAGTTGAGATAGTGGAAATCCTACACGGTGGTGTAGGCGGGGATGTAGAGCAAGGTGCTCGAACCTCGAAACAAATCTTGGTATTTGCGTATTGATCCATTGTCTCTCTAACTCTCTCTCATTTTATATTGTGCAAAGCATCATACTTCATATCATCATATCATATTTGCTTGTGTTGAGCATAACTCATATTGCCATATCATATTGCTTGTGTTGCCTTGCATTATTTCATATTGCTATATTCTTTATTGCTTGGCTTGATTGTGTGTGCACATTGCTTGGATTGCTTGTGTGTGTGTGCCTAACTTATACTCATCCAACAAGAGCTTCACATAGCACCTCAACCCATTTCAAGGGGAATCAAGGGGAGTTAGTCCAGAGCCTCGCAAGGGAATTCGGCTACACTTGTTGTATTGTATTAGTTTGTGCATATTTTGCATTAGCTTCCGCATTTAGCGCACTTAGTTTGCATTTAGTTTATTAGATTAGCACTTACACCTATTCACCCCCCCTCTAGGTGTTTTTCAATTGGTATCAGAGCTAGTGCTCCTAATACTTAGGCTTAACATCCTAGGAGTGATCCATTTGCTTGCTAATCTACATTTGCATTTGATTGTTGCACATATTTAGTTTATACCATGGACTTCATGACCCCACCTAGTTTTGACCCTTCCAACATTGATGTTTGGAAGTATAGGATGTCCATGTACCTAAAGACCCTAGGTTTGCATGTCTTCCTTGCCGCCACCAAGAGATGTTATCTTGGTGATTGCAATCATATAGGGGCCAATGCACAAGCCCTAGAGGCTATTAGAAGCACATTACCTAAAGATTATCTTATGTGTGTTTCTAATCTTGATTCCGCTTTTGCAGTGTGGAACAAGTTGACTACAACCACCACCTCCAAGCTTCAAGTCCAAATCCAAGAAGAGGAATCTAGTGGAGAATCCAACTCTATATGCTACATGGTCCAAGGGAATGACTCCCTTGAGGTACATTCGGAATCTCAACTAGATAGTAATGATTGTGCCAGTTCTTCAAATGATTTTGTTAATCCTCATGCTTTGAATTAAGAACTATCTATTGTATGTGAAAAATTAATTGAAAAGTATAAGATTTTGAAAAAGAAAAGTCTAGAAATTGAAAAAGAAAATAAGTGTTTGCATTCTAGACTTGATTGTATTTGCAAGAAAGGTTGAGGTCTATAATGAAAGAGATTCATTGAGATCTCAATTGGAACTTGCTTTAAAAGAAATAAATTTTTTAAGTCTAAAAATGATTGTGAAACTCTTTTGAAGAAAAATGAATTTTGTCTTCTAAAGTTGATTTTGTTTTAAAAGAGAATGTTGCTTTGAAAAACAAAATCATTTCTATTTCAAATGAGTTGAATGTTTGTTTAGATAAGAATATTGTTTTGCAAAATAAAATTGATGCACATGTTTGCCATGCTAGTGTAGCTTCTTCATCTAGTCTACCTAATGCATGTACCTCTTCTTCTAAAATTATTGATGATATTTGTATGTTAAAGAAGAGAGTAGATTGTTTGGGCTTCACTATGAGCCAATGTGCCATGAACCACTCACGATTGGAACCTTGATTCGAAAGAAACAAGTTCCAACTTCTATGCATGCACACCCTCCACGGCATACACATGCTCCTCACGGACACCATCAACACATGTATGCTCATGTGTACTCATGTACACATTGTGGACGTAAGGGCCACCTTGCTAAATTTTGTTATGATAGATTACATACTCCTAATTTAGCAAAGAAATTTGTTTGGGTTAGAGAAGGACTAACCCCCATGGACCCAAAAGTATGGGTACCAAAGACCACCCCTCCTATTATTTTTGATGTAGGTGTGGGCTCTCACATGACGTGAGAGTGATGACACCTTGGAGTGGATGCGTTCCGGACTTAAAGGAAATCAATTGGATGCATCACTTTCAAGGGAAGATTTGGTGGAGATGACCACCATATTTTGGAGACAAGGAAAGTTGCTTCTTCGGTTTTGGTAACAATCCTTTACTCCCATTTATTGTTTACATGCTTTCCATTTCATTGCTTATAGCATGTTTTGATGTTTTATAGCAGGTTTCATTGTCTATGGATTAGTATGTTCATTCCATGTTTATTAGATCCTTGACATACATGTATAGTATTTGAGACACACATGCTTAATTGATTCACATTTAGTGTTCTCACCGTTTGTTTAGCTATAATGTACATCATGAATCTATTGCATGTGAATTTACATAGTAATCATGTTTTAGTTCTTATGATGTTGATTTCTAGCTTGTTTTGATACTCCTTGTGGTTATGACATGTTTAAATGTGGATTTTGTCAAAACTTGTGTTATACATGTACAAATAGTGAGTTACATTTGTTTTATATGCAATTGAACTTCATGCTCATTTGTATTCACTTTATGTACACGCATGAGCTAGTTTTGATGATTCGTTCATTTATACTTGTTATACCTATTTGCATGTATATGTAGTTTAAAATTCAAATAAAAGAATTTTGATGAATTTTGCATGTGTTTTAGTTAGAAATATGGTATTCGTGTTTATTTTGATGCTCAATGACTTGATTACATGTTTAAGTGTTAGTTTTCATTAAGACTAGGAATTATACTTGTACATATAGTGGGCCACAAATAAATCTATGTATGTTTGGGCTTGATTGCATATTTGTACCCATTAGATGTGCTAGTATAGTCTAGTTTTGATGATTCATACATTTCAAACTTGTACTCCATTTTTGGATTTGTTTTTATGATTGTGTATTTCACTTCATGTATATGTTTGTATTGCCAAACTTTAAGATATACATGTATACCCCTTGAGTCTTTGCCCTTCATGCAAATCTATATTATGGACTCAAAGTGTGTTTAAGGGATATGTATGTATACTTCTTGTGTTGACAAATCATACATATACCTTGAAATGAAAATTGCTTTGATGAAAATTTAGCCTTACATGTTTTCATGTTTATGTGTCAATATTTAATTTCATGTATATGTCCATCTTATCCAAACTATTGACTATACATGAGTATCCTTTTTGAGCCACGTGCCTTAATGCATATATCTTGTGGACTCTTTATGTTTTGGATATGTATGTATACATTAGTTTGTATTAGACATACATATGCCTTGAAGATTAGATAGTTTTGATGATTTCGTGTTTTAAGGATTAATTGAGCTTAATGAAAATATTTTTCATGATTATGATCTTCACATATTATTTGTACACTCATATCTATTGCTCATGTTTTGTTTCTCATGAGTTATGCTTATTGTTTAGAGTGATGATTATCATGTGAATTTCATTTTTGTTTTATTCCTTACTTGAAGGATTTCGTGCTAGTTAACAAGTTTTCCATTTAACTAGTTGCGGTGTTCTTCATCTTGGTAGTAATTTTCAAACAAAACTACATTTTCAAATCTATCTTTGAAAACCCCTACCTTCCAGGGCGGTAGGATGGGAGATCATGTTCATGTATTCCCTAAATTGAAAATCTTTAAAACTTGAATTATGATTGGGTGGTAGATAATATGATGTATACACTTGAACTTATTGTTATGTCAATTGGTATCATTGAACTCTTTCATTGGTATCATTTTGATCTTCTTGTATACTCATATATGTTTTGTATGTATGTATGCTTTAAATTCCAAGTATATCAATTTCTATTGGTATCTATCTTTCATACATATATATGTTTGTGTTTATGCTAGTGCTTGAGTTTCAATTTTGTTTAAATTGATTACTTTTAAATTGGTATCAAGACTATGCATGATTTTAGTTTGTATTTCATAAAGGGGGAGAAAATTTGATTTTGTATTTCAATTGGTATTTGTACTCCCACACTTTATGATTAAAAGTTGTTATTTTAAACATATGATATCAACATCAAATTTGTTTATATGTTTTAAAATGAACAATTCTTACAATTGGTATCAATGTTTCTATGTAAAATCTTTTCAATTGGTAAGATATTTTCAATTGGTATCAATTTGATTCATGTTGTATATACTCATATTTTGTTCTTTCATGTATGTATGCATCTACTTCAATTGATATTATCTTTTCATACATATATGTGATCTTTTGTGCTTGATTTACACACGTATATTATATACTATATGCTTGCTTATCAAGATTTTGGTTTTAAAAAAATATTTGATATGAACTTGTGTTTTGTATTGCCTATATGCAAGGAGAGCTTAACATCTCTCTTACATATAGATTCATGTTGAGTGTATTGTGTATTGAGGAGCTTAACATCTCTTCTTTATATAGTACACGTGTGTAGGGGGAGCTTCACATCTCCTCTTATGCATTACATAATATGTGTTATGTGAATTGGGGCTTGTCATCCCTTCTTCATGTAATGCATATGTGTAGGGAAGCTAACTTAGCGTCTTCCTCTTCATGAATGTATATAGCATATAACATATATTGATTCTTATTTATTGGTATCAAGATGCTTCATTGACATATTTTTAATTGATATCATGTTTGTAGTCACCCCTTATTGATTTTGTTTTTTTGTTTTAGACAAAAGGGGGAGAACATTGTCTTTTATTATTTTGTTTGACATAAAGGGGAAGAAAGATTTTTACCCCTCGTTTTATTTATGGTTTTGATTACCCCTTTGTTGATGATTGACAAAAGGGGGAGAAAGATTTATGAAGTTTTATATGCATGCTTATGTTTATGCATATATTATGTTTTAATTTAATCTCAAGAATATTAAGTTTAATTGATTTATAAGAGTTTGTTTTGTAATTGGTATCTAGAGCTTATTTTATTTTGAATATTCCATTTGATATCTAGAACCATTTATTGTTTATGCATATGCATGTTTCATGTTTATATTCATTGCATATATTTATTGTTTATCCCTATGCATGAGTTAAGGGGGAGCTTCCTTGAAGCTTATCTTTAATCCATGCATATATAACTCCATGAGTTTTGTCATCATCAAAAAGGGGGAGATTGTTGGCCCAATGGCCTTCCACTCTAGTTTTGATGATGATCAACACTCATGTAGTTATGTTTACTAATATTCTTGTGTTTCTAAGTTTCAGATCATTAACAGGATATTAGTTGGTGATTAGCTTCAACAAGATGATTAGAAGCTATTCATGATGATTCCGGTGCCAAAGCTTAAAGATCATACCTTTGCACTTGGACAATCACGGAGTTTGGACCGAGTCTACTTGGAGATGAAGATCGTCAAGAAGACTTAGGTATCCTAGTTTAGATTGTGAGTTTTAGATCCATTTGTAAAGCTTAGTATAGTTGATATGCTCAAGTGCACAAACACACACGTTTTATGTTTTGATGTGTGGTTTCATGAATAGTTTGATCAAACAAGTTTTCAAGATTTATATGTATAGTAGATGTTTTCTATTTATACATACTGCTTAACTTATAGACAAACTTATTTTGACTATCCTATTCATGTTTTGGAAAAATCTAGTATGATAAAATACAAGTTTTGTTTATAATAAAAATACAAGAGTTGGTTTTTGGTATTTCTATCATGCATATCCTTTAAACCAAAACCTTGTTATATGCTAGATATCAAAAACATAGATATTTCATTATGATTGTGTAGTGGATCATATCCATACACACTATGCTTTAATAAATTCAAAATATCTTGTTTTTGTACTTTGTGAAGTTATGGAAAAATAAGTTTTAGAAAAACATATTTTTAGAAAAACAGTTTTTATTGTGATTAAAACTATTTAGTGGATTTACTGTGAATTTATGGGATTTTTATTGAGTGAAAAGACCTATTTTCAAATCCCGTATCTGTGCAGTTCTGCACTGTGCCTGCCAGGCCAGTTCGGTCGACCGGACCGGTCGACCGCACCAAGTGGCCGGTCGACCGGGTCGGTCGACCGATGTGCACAGACGTGCACGCTGGCTACACATTGTAGTCGGTCGACTGGACCGGTCGACCGAGTTGAGAGTTCAACTCTCAGGATGTTTCGGTCGACCGGGCCGGTCGACCGCTTGTGCCCAACGGTCACTTTTCTGACCGTTGGCGGTCGACCGGGCCGGTCGACCGATGCCTGTCAGAGCTGCCAGCTCAGCTCTAACGGCTAGTTTTCTGTTTGGCCTATATAAACTCCATCTCTTTGGGGATTTTGGCTAAGTTTTTTAAGAGAAAAATACTGGTTTTCTGAGGTGTTTAAAAGAGTTTTAAAAGAGTTTGTGGGCTTTAAAACTTCTCATCTTTATTTGTTTTGGGTTTTTGGAAAATCAAAGAAAACTAGGTTTTGAGATTTTAATTTGGTATTTCATTTTCTATCATATACAAGAGATTTCCCAAGTAGTTTTTTCTTTGTTGCTTGTTTCCAAAAACACTTTGATTCCACACTTGAGCTATATCATCTATCCTAAACTATTAGGATCTTGTTTTTGTGGAAAAAGAAAAGAGAAAAAGAAAGAGAGAGTTTGAGGTTGTTGTTGTAAACCTCTTGTGTTGTAACCCTCCTTTTATTTGTGAATCCCTCTTCGGTAGAGGTGATCGGAGTGGTATTGGTTTGGATCCCTCAAGTGTGAGGTGATTGGATTGTGTTTGTAAGCCTCTTAGGTAGAGGTGTGGTTGTTGGTTGACACCTCTAGTGTGAGGTGTTGTGGTTTGTATTGAGAGAGGAGTTCGGTACTCCTTGGGTTGTAAGAAATCCTCTTCGGTAGAGGTTCCCTCGTGGGAGTTGAGATAGTGGAAATCCTACACGGTGGTGTAGGCGGGGATGTAGAGCAAGGTGCTCGAACCTCGAAACAAATCTTGGTGTTTGCGTATTGATCCATTGTCTCTCTAACTCTCTCTCATTTATATTGTGCAAAGCATCATACTTCATATCATCATATCATATTTGCTTGTGTTGAGCATAACTCATATTGCCATATCATATTGCTTGTGTTGCCTTGAATTATTTCATATTGCTATATTCTTTATTGCTTGGCTTGATTGTGTGTGCACATTGCTTGGATTGCTTGTGTGTGTGTGCCTAACTTATACTCATCCAACAAGAGCTTCACATAGCACCTCAACCCATTTCAAGGGGAATCAAGGGGAGTTAGTCCAGAGCCTCGCAAGGGGAATTCGGCTACACTTGTTGTATTGTATTAGTTTGTGCATAATTTGCATTAGCTTCCGCATTTAGCGCACTTAGTTTGCATTTAGTTTATTAGATTAGCACTTACACCTATTCACCCCCCCTCTAGGTGTTTTTCAAATAGGTGTAAGGCTAATTTATGACAAATAATACGGAATTTAAAAACTAATAGCAACATACTTAGTGTAACCAAAGAGTATAGCCGAATTCTCGGTGAAGGGCTCTAGTCTATCTCCTTTAAATTCCTCTAAATAAGAGTTGAGGTGCTATATGAAGCTCTCTTGGTTTAACACAATTATGGGCACACACAAACAAATCCCAAGCATATAAATATGATATGACAATATGAATCAATGTAAGACACAATATAAAGGGAGAGTTAGAGAAAGTGGATCAAACGCAAACACTGAGATATGTTTCGAGGTTCGAGCACACAGCTCTACGTCCCCGCCTTCACACAGAAGGATTTCCACTAACTCGTCCTCACAGGACTTCCCACACAGGGAATCTCCACTATGAATTTGGGTAAATACACTTTGGGAGTACACAACTCCTCTCTCAACAATACAACCTCTCACTAGAGGCAACGGACAAAGCCAAAATAATATCAACCTCACAAATGAGGGATTGGCACAATGCCAAACAAAAACAATCACCTCACACTTGAGGGATTCCAACACAACCTCCACTATCACCTCTCACAAGAGGGATACCAATACTATCACCTCTCACTAGAGGGATATCACAATAAATGGAAGGTTTACAACTTGGTGGTCTCTCTCAACCACAAACTAATTTTTTCTCACAAAACAATGATCCTATAGATAGGATAGAATGATAAGCTCAAGTTTGAGAAATAAAGAGTTTGAAAATCAAAAACACAAAGAAAACTCTTGGGAAAACTTCTAGAATATAATGGAAATGAAAATCAAAATCAATCCCAAAGACTTTTCTTTTTCTTAATTTTTTCAACCCTTTAAACAAATAAAGATAAAATCTTTTGGTTCTAAAAACTCTTTTAAAGACTTGTATTAAACACTAGAAAGAATAAGAATTTTTTTCTCTTGAAAAACTTCTTAAAAACAAACTCAAATGGGGGTATTTATAGCCCCCACAAAATTCTGCCCGTTGGCAGCTGGAAAGGGCTGAAATGCCCTTCCGGTCGACCGGGCGGTCGATCGGCCAACGGTCATATTTTTGACCGTTGAGCCCACCGGTCGACCGGCTCGGTCGACCGAGACTGGATATAGAGAGCAGAGCTCTCTGCCGATCGACCGACCCGGTCGACCGGCCCTCCAGCTCAAGCTGGCGTGCACGCTTGTGCACGTCGGTCGACCGGCAGACAGCCAGTCCAGTTAATTTAGGGATTGAAAACTTGGGTTTTTACTATTAATTAAATCCCATAAAAACACATAAATTCCACAAAAATCAGTTCTTATTATATCTTTGAAATACAAATATGTGTTATTTCAAACAATTTGAACCATTTTTGTGAGATAGAAAATTTGCCTAAAATAAAAATCTGTATTTTCCAAAACTAGGAATTTTGAAATGGAAATCCGATTTTTTCAAAACACATATAAATACAAAAACATGATATTGAAACAACTTTGAAGCATATTGTATATGGATAGATCCAATATACATGTAAAGAATTATATCTATGTTTTTGACATTAAATACAAAATAAGTTTTGTTTAAATACAAAACCCCAAACATATGAATAGGCTTATCAAAATAAGTTTTTCTAAGTATATGAAGCATAGATGTATATAGATCAAATCTAATATATATTAAACCATATAAACTTGTTTTGATTCTATCTATTCATGAAAACCAAGATCGGTTAAACTGAAAAACCAAAACATGAAACTTGTGTGTGTATTGTGAACTTGAGCATATCAACACTATCTAATCTTCAACACAAGATCTAAATAAAATCTTAAACTAACAAACCGATGTCTTCTTGTCGAACTCTGTCTCCAAGTTGACTCGATCCAAACGTGATTCACCGAGCTTGACTCCAACCGAGCGCTAGATGTGAACTTGACGCTCGAGCTCTTGAATCACCATGTGAAAGCTCCAAAACACCTTTGTTGAAGCTAATCACCTACTAATATCTTGATCAAATATCTAAAATTAAATATCACAAGATTATTAGTAAACTATAACTACATGAGTTAATCATCATCAAAACAAGAGTGAAGGGCCTCTGGGCCAACAATCTCCCCTTTTTTGATGATGACAAAACTCATGGAGTTATGTATGCATGGATTAAAGTTAAGCTTCATAGAAGCCCCCCTTAACTCATGCATAACAATAAACAATAAGGATATGCAATGAATGCTCAACATAGATATGCATAATCATGCATAAAACAAGTCAATGAAACAAACATGATCTTTGATATCAATGAAATAAACATGCTATTGATACCAAATTTTAAAATAAACATGTTCTTAAAAAATGTTGCTCTTGATATAAATAAAAACTCCAATAAAAACTCTTGATACCAATAAAATAACAAAATATGCTCTTTGATACCAATACCAACAAAACAAATGCTTTTGATATACCAATAGTAAAAGATAACAAACTTAAATAAACATGCATATATCAAACTCCAAAATATCTCTCCTCCTTTTATATCAATTCATCAACAATGGGGTATAAACATAAAATAATAAAGGCATAAATAATATGCATAAATCCAAAATATCTCTCCCCCCTTTTCTCTTTATGCATAATCAAAACAATAAAGGTATATATGCTATATACATTCATGAAGAGGAGAGACGTGAAGTTAACTCTCTCTGCATACATGCATTTATATGAAAAGAGATGACTAAACCCTAACTACTAAAGCATAATATACAATGTATAAAAGGAGATGTGAAGCTCCTACTACACACGTGTACTACATACCAAAGAAAGGTCAATTACTTCAATATGATATACACTCAACATAAATCTATATATAGAGAAGATGTTTAGCTTCCCTTACATATAAGCAATACAAATTAAAACATTATGATACCCAATTGAAAAATATATCAATTTAGCATGAAGGTATACATAGAAACATCATGATACCAATTTATGATAAACAAAACATTTTGAAGATAATCAATATCAATTGTAAGATATAAACATATATGTAATCTTGATACCAAATGTAAAAATTAGTACCAATTGAAAATATTTTACACTTTTGATACCAATTTGAAAAACATAAACCAATCATTTTGGTTAAACACTAAACTCATTTTGCAATAGAGATACCAAATAGAGAATAATATCAATTTAATATTTTTGATACCAATATTGAAAATGAAACATATACCAATTGAAATAATTTTCATTAGGAACGTATGATACCAAATAAAAAAAATCAATATCATTTTTCAATCATTTTTCAACATAAAGCGTGAGGAGTAAAAAAAAATCAATTGTAAACAAAACCGATTGAAAGGTAAAACATGAATTTTCTCCCCCTTTATGAAATAATAATGAAAATGATGCATAAGCTTGTATAGGATATCAATTTAAAATAATTGTCATTAAGGATAAAATCAAGTTTAGCATAACATGGCTTGTGCTTTAAGATATAAAGATATAATAACACAATCAAAACACATATATATGTATGAAAGAGTAAATATCAATCGAAATTTATACTATATGAAGTTGAAGCATACATATATAGCAACAAATATGAGCATACAAAATAAATATCATTTGTGATACCAATTGAAAATACAATGAGAATCAAGTGTATAACTCATACTCCCTACCACCCATTTCATGCACATGTTTAAATAGATTTTCAATAATGCATACAAGGCATGGTCGCTCAACCACCGCCCTTAAAATGGGTAGGGTTTTCAAAAATAAGTTAAAAATAATTATAACACGTTTGAAAACTCTACCACATGAAGAATACGCAACTAGTTATATGATAAAATTGTAAACTAGTACGAAATCCTTCAAGTAAGGAATAAAATAAGAATACATTTCATGAAACATGAAAATCACTCAACCAAAGACACTCAAAGTCTATATAGCACATATAATACTCATGAAAATAAAATCATGAGAAAACATCAAGTAATGTGAGTGTACAAGAGTTATGTGAAAAAACATAATCGTGAAAATAGGCAATAAAGCTTAATGTGAAATTCCTTAAAACATGAAAAATATGAAAATCATTAAAATTTAATTTTCAACAAAATAATACAACTTCAAGGCATATGTATGTTTTGTACAAACTAGAGTATACATACATATCCAAATATGAATGAGTCCACAAAAAGTATATGCATGAAGGCAAGTGGCTCAAGGATGTATATGTATAACTATTAGTTTAGACAAAATAGACATATACATGAAGTTTAAACATAAACATGAAAATATGCACAAAAATAGAGAATACAAGTCAAAATGCATGAATCATCAAAACTAGGCTATACTAGTACATCTAATGGGTACAAATGAGCGTTTAGGCACAAACATATAATAATCTACTTGTGGCTCACTAGTTGTACAAGTATATACTCAAGTTTTAATGAAAACTAACATCTAAACATGTAATCAAATCATGAAGCATAGAAACAAAACATAAATCAATAAGATCATTATGTAAATGCACATGTCTTAGATCTATGATATACATGGTAGCTAAATAAATGTGAGAACACAAAAGTATAGGTCCATATAAACATGGGTGTATCTCAAATACTATACATGTAAGTCACTAATCTAATTATCATGGCATTTATCATAATAATCATGAAATAAAACATGCTAAAACAATAATGGAAGCATGTAAACATAAATAGGAGTTAGAGATCATTACCAAAAACATGAGGGTACATCTCTATGTGTCCAAACCAAGGTGGTCCTCCTACCAAACTCCCCTTGAAAGTGATGCATCCAAAATAGTCACCATTAAGCTCAGAACGCATCCACCTCAAGGCACCATCACTCTCACGTCGAGTGAGAGCCCACACCTACATCAAATAAAATAAGAGTGATATTTGGTACCCATACTCTTTTGAGTCCATGGGGGTTAACATCTTTCCTAACCCAAACAAATTTATTTGCTAAAATTTCATCATGTACTCTATCATAACAAAACTTAGCAAGGTGGCCCTTACGTCCACAATGTGTACAAGTGTACACATGAGCATACATTGTGTTATGAGTGTGAACGTGAGGAGCATGTGTATGCCGTGATTTGTGTGTATGCATATTTGGAACTTGTTTCTTTTGAAACATGAATTCCAGCCGTGTGTGTTTCATGGCACATTGGCTCAAAGTTGGGCCCAAACAATCAACACTCTTCTTTAAAACATTTATATCCTTTTCAATCAAGAAAGAAGAGGTACATGCAATAGATACACTAGAATGTGAAGCTACACTAGCATGGCAAACATGAGTATCTAAATCATTTTTCAAGGAGATATTTTTCTTGGAAACCAAATCCAATTCCTTTGAAATAGAAATAATTTTGTTTTTCAAGGAATCATTTTCTTTTAAAACAAAATCAAGTTTTGAAGTTAAAGTCTTATTTTTCTTCAAAATATTTTCACAATCATTTTTATTTTTCAAAAATTCATTTTCTTTTAGGGCAAGGTTAAGTTGGGATTTAAGTGAGTCACGTTCATTTGAAATCTCATCTCTCTTGCAAAACAATCTCAAGTCTAGAAGACAAATCTTTATTTTCTTTATTAAGTCCAAAACTTTTCTTTTTCAAAACTTTATATTTTTCTAACGTTTTTCACAAATAATTGATAGTTCTTCATTTAAAGCATCAGCATCAATATGATCATCGCCAGAAGAACTAGCACAATCATCTAGTTGAGATTCCGAATATACCTCAAGGGAGTCATTCCCTTGGACCATGTAGCATCGTTGTTCGGATTCATCCTCACTAGATTTCTTCTCCATATGATTCATCGGTTGAAGCTTGGAGGAGGTCAAAGTGTTCCACACTGCAGAAGCAGAATCACAAAGAGAAATCATACACAAATATTCTTTATTTAAAGTGCTTCTAAGTGCCTCAATGGCTTGTGCATTGGCCTCTATATGTTTCCTATTACCAAGATAGGATTTCTTGGTAGCGGCAAGAAAAACATGCAAATCTAGGATTTTTAGATACATACTCATCCTAAATTTTCACATGTCAATGTTAGAAACATCATACATGGGAGGGGTCAAGCAATCCATAAGTGTGTGTAAACAATATAAGTATGCAAATGCAAATCTAGATTAGCTAACCAAGATCACACTCCTAAGTGGTTAAACCTAATATCAGGAGCGTAGGCTCTGATACCAATTGAAAGTACACCTAGATGGGGGTGAATAGGTGTAAGGTTAATCTATGACAAATAATGCGAAATTTAAAAACTAATAGCAACACACTTAGTGTAACCAAAGAGTGTAGCTGAATTTTCGGTGAAGGGCTCTGGACTATCTCCTCTAAATTCCTCTAAATAAGAGTTGACGTGCTATATGAAGCTCTCTTGGTTTAACATAAGTATGGGCACACACAAACAAATCCCAAGCATATAAATATGATATGACAATTGAATCAATGTAAGGCACAAATAAAAGAGAGAGAGTTAGAGAAAGTGGATCAAATGCAAACACCGAGATATGTTTCGAGATTCGAGCACACAGCTCTACGTCCCCGCCTTCACACAGAAGGATTTCCACTAACTCGTCCACACTGGACTTCCCACACAGGGAACCTCCACTGAGGATTTGGATAAATACACTTTGGGAGTACACAACTCCTCTCTCAACAATATAACCTCTCACTAGAGGCAACACACAAAACCAACACAATATCAACCTCACAAATGAGGGATAGGCACAAAGCCAAACAACCACAATCACCTCACACTTGAGGGATTCCAACACAACCTCCACTATCACCTCTCACAAGAGGGATATAAATACTATCACCTCTCACTAGAGGGATATCCCAATAAATGGAAGTTTACAACTTGGGGTCTCTCTCAACCACAAACCAATTCTTTCTCACAAAACAATGATCCTATAGATAGGATAGAATGATAAGCTCAAGTGTGAGAAATAAAGAGTTTGAAAATCAAAAACACGAAGAAAAACTATTGAGAAAACTTCTAAAATATAATGGAAATGAAAATAAAAAATCAATCCCAAAGACTTTTCTTTTTCTTGATTTTTTCAACCCTTTAAAACAAATAAAGATAAAATCTTTTGATTCTAAAAACTCTTTTAAAAACTTGTATTAAACACTAGAAAGAATAAGAATTTTTTGCTCTTGTAAAACTTCTTAAAAATAAATTCAAATGGGGGGTATTTATAGCCCGCACAAAATTCTGCCCGTTGGTAGCTGGAAAGGCTGAAATGCCCTTCCGGTCGACCGGGCAGTCGACCGGCCAACGGTCATATTTTTGACAGTTGAGCCCACCGGTCGACCGGCTCGGTCAACCGAGACTAGATACAGAGAGCAGAGCTCTCTGCCGGTCGACCGACCCAGTCGACCGGGGCCATTTCCAGAGAGCAGAGCTCTCTGGACGTGTCGACCGACCCGGTCGATCGGCCCACCAGCTCAAGCTGGCGTGCACGCTTGTGCACGCCGGTCGACCGCACCGGTCGACCGACTTCTGCTACGGTCGACCGGTCCGGTCGACCGGCAGACAGCCAATCCAGCTAATTTAGGGATTGAAAACTTGGGTTTTTATTATTAATTAAATCCCATAAAAACACATAAATTCCACAAAAATCAGTTCTTATTATATCTTTGAAATACAAATATGTGTGACAAAATTTCAACATATATTTCAAACAATTTGAACCATTTTTGTGAGATAGAAAATTTGTCTAAAACAAAAATCTGTATTTTCCAAAACTGGGATTTTTGAAATGGAATCCGATTTTTCCAAAACACATATAAATACAAAAACGTGATATTAAAACAACTTAGAAGCATATTGTATATGGATAGAATCCAATATATATGTAAAGAATTATATCTATGTTTTTGACATTAAATACAAAAATAAGTTTTGTTTAAATACAAAACCCGAAACACATGAATAGGTTTATCAAAATAAGTTTTTCTAAGTATATGAAGCATAGATGTATATAGATCAAATCTAATATACATTAAACCATGTAAACTTATTTTGATTCTATCTATTCATGAAAACCAAGATCGGTTAAATCGAAAAACCAAAACATGAAACTTGTGTGTGTATTGTGAACTTGAGCATATCAACACTATCTAATCTTTAACACAAAATCTAAACAAAATTTTAAACTAAACAAACCGATGTCTTCTTGTCGAACTCCGTCTCCAAGTTGACTCGATCCAAACGTAATCTACCGAGCTTGACTCCAACCGAGTGCTAGATGTGAACTTGACGCTTGAACTCTTGAATCACCATGTGAAAGCTCCAAAACACCTTTGTTGAAGCTAATCACCTACTAATATCTTGATCAAATATCTGAAACTAAATATCACAAGATTATTAGTAAACTATAACTACATGAGTTAATCATCATCAAAACTAGAGTAAAGGGCCTCTGGGCCAACAGTTACTAGCTAATACAACATTCAGATCTATGATTATTCTCTAAAAATTGCACAACCTATGCTTCTTCTATCGGTCTCAGCCTGTATGAAGTTGTTTCTAATCCTATGAATCGTTGTTAGGTTATCTCCTGTCAGTCTCCAACCTAGCCATCAACATAGTTACTGCAGTCAACTAATAGATATAAAAATGAGAAAAGAAACTTAACATACATAAATCTAATATGAAGAACAGAGTAGTAATATAGAACTAAAACAAAGCAACACGATTAAATCTTCATAATAATTGTCTATATCAATGCTCTACCTATGGAGAAATAGTTCATGATAAAGAAGTTGCAAAGCAAAACAATAAACTTGAATTTCATCTTCATAAAGTAAATTAAAAGAGAAAGAAAATGATAACACCAATTTAGGGATCACGTTTAATCCTTAGTTACCGCTTCTCCTCTGATCTTCTTCTTCTAAAGCACCCGAATTTCTTCTCCAAAAAACCAAATTTTTATATAAAAAGAATATTTACAAGAGAGAAAGTAAAACCTAAATTACAAAGCTTCTTCTATGCTTTGATATTCTTTACTGTAAAACATCTTATTTACAAGATATTGCTGGTATGTTTATAGACCCTAGAGACCTATTCCAATAAGGGATACAAAGAAAACTCTAAATCGAACTTCAACACGGTGTCGGAGTTTGATTTTGAATTGGGCTGCAGCTAGGCGGCGTTGATTACTGAATACGACTCATCAAATGATCGAATTGAAAAAGTTGTCAACACCAACGCTGTAGCCCTTTTAGTTCTCTTTCCATAGTATCTTGAATCATCAGATAATTACTTTTGTAGAGAAAGTTATAATCAAAATATTAAACGCTGCAAATCTGAATCTGATTCTGAATCTGTTCTGAATTTTGGCTGACCAGTCAATGGCGGATTCGCTGTTGACGGCGGATCCGCCGAGTCAACAGCGAATCCCCCATTTGACTTTGACTTTTGGCCCTCAAACTTGAAAATCTTCTTCTATATGATGTGTAATATCGATGGGACTCTCTGGTTTCATCCTTGGGTCTTTTTAACAGTGAATTTCTTACTGCAACTCTTATTTTCATCGCTTTTAAATTTTTTTTTTTCAAAATTACTCTTAACCTAGTTTTTGCATAAACATAAGAAATATGCCATGCGGTATTAAATGTGTAACAAAAGATGTATAAAAGTAGTACAAAATATAGATGATAATTACAATTATCAAGGTGCGTGGATAAATTCCCTAGGAATTACCTACCGCACATATAAAGAAAAACTTGACTATCTACAATGTACAGAAGAAGGAAGATACAACATCATTTACGCGCTCAAGACTCTCTCAAGAAAAAAAGAGAGGAAAAATAAGAAATAAACAAAAATTCTTTAGGCCTACAAAATTGCATTGAAAATCACACAAATAGGTGAAACTAAATTATTTTGCCATGTAGTCTCTAATCAATAGGAAATGCATTCTAGAAAGGCATTTTTACAAATAAAAAACTGGCATATGAAATTTGAAAAGAATTATTGTAACTATACCAAAAAATACAAAAACAGCTAAAAAACATCACTAGAGTACAAGTAACAAAAGTGGCGCCCAATCATGAGCTATCAAATTCATTTCTGTGAGATTTTCACGCAAAAGTGAGAGAACAATATGCATACAATACAAGTAGCCAAAAGTGGCATGATTATTTTTCCTGTGATGAATTCAGCAGAAATAAATCAAATGATGATGTCCCAGACATTGCCTATGTTGATACTTGGACATATGCCACTTCAAACTATAGCATGCAGTCCTTATATTTGTCTGTAAACCAAAACTTTTAGTATCTTTCCATCTTTCATGTGGTTCATTTCAGGGAACTACTGCAAATAGGAAAGCAATCTGAAGTAGTGACTACCACAGTGAAATGAGGGACGAAGACAATGATTGCTGATTCTGACAAGCCCATAATCCATTATTGTTCGATTGCTTTGGGCACGTTCAAGCCTGAAAACAAGAAAACTTTTTAAGACAAAATTGTTAAACTAGATGCAAAGCTCAATCTAAATCAGATACAGTAGCATTCCACATTGCCTAATCATCTGATAAGGCTTGTTGCTAGTCATGTTTATCTGTTTTAGCCTCAGACAAACTTCTGTCATTTGCGCAGTTAGACGGAAAATAAATGTGCTACTAATCACATGCTTGTCCCTTGTGAGCATTATTTGTTTAATCATAGGACGAGGACCAAGTTTAGTAGACATGATCACTGTCTAAACGCGCACTGTTGTCATCCTTGACATAATCTCGGCTAGATTTCTTTATGCAAAACATAACCGTTCAGGTTTAAACTAATAGAGGCATTTTGATTGATATGATGTAGATAGAAAGGAATCAAATTAGTAATGGTCCAGTATTAGGAGCAGCTTGTGTCCCTTCCTTTTTCCTTCCATATATCACACATTTTTCTAATGGTGGTGTGATTTAATACCTGACTAAGAGTTGGACATAACTTGTGATTGCTGCATAATTGATATGGGAAACAAAAATTTAAATAGAGAAAACTTGCTCTAATCATGGAAAAGGATATTTTGGATTTGTCTTGAGATCTAATGTCTAAATGTCTAAAAGGGATATTCATTCAAATGACCTTTTTGATTGAATAAACTGACACACGTAAGCATTCTTTTTCCGTTGTTAAGATATGATTGGATCTGATCAACAATTAAGTACTACTAATGCAACTACCACTCAACATTTGAGCTATATCCTAATCCCTATCTATACATAGATTGCAGAGTGCCTATGAGAATTTTTCGTCTGTGAGCATTATTGAATGCTTGATGTAACTTGGTCTCAACATTTTTAGTTGCCGTTCAAAATTTCAGCTATTCTTTTTTGAGGAGAAAAAACATTCTGTATACTTTTTCTCTTGTTCAGTGCAAGAAAACTTAAAATTTAAGGTTTAAGGAGTAATTTTTGCCGCAAGAAAACAAACAACAAAAAAACAGAGCAAATTATATAGTTAAACAAACTTAGCCCCTGAATAACTATAAGAAGCTAGATGACTCCACATGATGAGATTCAACGTATCACTAAATGCAAGTAGGCACAAGTTAGGGGGCCTTGCCTCTAAGGTCTTCAAGTGCCTACCGCACAAAGCAAAAGTGGTAAAAGGTAAAAGGTGAACGCAAAGATTGAAGACAAATAAGTGTTTCTCTGTGTAATATGAGAATCAAAATTCTCAAATACCATTGGTTTCTCCTATGCTTCGACAATATTTCACAAGAGACTTTAGTTCTCTAGCTCATGCATTAAGGTTGCCAACAAGAAAATTTGAATGGTTTAAAGTCCTGCAAAATTGATAAAGCTATCATGATTTAGAGAGGTTTGCAATTCATGAAGTGAGTAATAGGGACTCGGTATGCAGTCAAGCATATTAAAAGTCAATCTAAACACGAGTAACTTAATCGCAACCAAACATGATGCACCTGAATTGAATACTCATACTAATTCATCAAAGTGGCTACAAAACGTATATTTTCATACTAGATCAAGAGAGTACAAATGAAATTGCGCTACAAGAATCATCATCGACAAATTACAAAATGTATCAACAGAATTTCACTACTTATTAATTCTTTTCTAGAATATAGATTTAATAATGCAACATATCAATCACAAGTATCTGTATCATACCAGGTTCAGTTTCGGTGCCAAACTTCATACCAACCCCTTTACCCTTAGATAGTATACTTGTATCTGTTATAATGTTTAAAGACTAACGAAAGCAGAAAATATTTATTTACTTAAGCAACCAGAGGACCATTCCTGCAGATTCTGTATTTTAGACTAATTGAAAAGTATCTATTTTAAATACCTGATCACAGAGGGTTACCTGCAGTATCCTTGGAGATAGGGCAACTGAATCAAGCCTTCCTGCTGCAGATCTATGTTTGATTTGTGAGATTCCCTGCTAGCTGCTTTGTTTAGGATCAAGTTTAATGACTCTCCAAAAAAAAGAGCTCAGATTGCTGAATCAAATTTTATCATTAGGTAACTTGAAGAATATGCAATCACTGCTGAATTAGCAACATAATGTATTCTGCCTTCTGTCATTAGTAAAAAAAGAATATTGAATCAAAACCATAATGATTCAGACTAGTTTTTTGTTCAGATAAAAGCAAGTCTAATAAATAGATTTAGTAGGTCTTTCTTCTAGAACAACTTGCTGACATTTAAATTTCCAGATTATCGGTGCACAACAGTTTCATTCTGGCAAGTCACTAGAAGCAAGAATAATTTCGGGTTGCAAGCTTAACTAACCCCAACAATAACAAGGTTTGGTGTATTAAGGAAAAAAAGAGAGATTAGAACAAGAGGCTTATAATCAGTGGCGGACACAGGTTGTTTTTCCAGTGTGGGCATAAATATAATAAGAATCGCACTGTGAGCATAAATGTAATATGACAAGAGAGAAAAATCTAAAAAATATGTTGCACTCACCAAGATTTGAATTTGTCACCTCAAATAATTTTGATTTATAAGTTACCACTTGAACTAAAAATCAAAAGTGTCTATATGCTAGTAAAAATAATCTAAAAGAAGAGATTACAAACTGTATGTACTATTCCATTATTTTATAAAATCCAGTGTCAGCGTCCGCCCACACTGGACTGAATGTGGGTCCGCCCTTGCTTATAATCTTTCTTGGTAACTACATCTTATATTGGCACTATTGCATGAAAAAGAAATCACAGCAACAAAAATAAAAGTTAGTTCTCTTTATCTCCATATTCACTCATCATTGTTTTCTAAGATCAGCCTATAGCTAGGCTTAGGCTCTAGCATTATCATCCTTCCAACAAACAACCCCCCCCCCCCCCCCCCCCCCCCCCCCCTCAACCCCCAAAAAAAAAAAAAAACCAACCACCACCACCTCCCCTCCACATTTTAAGGAAAACAATATGTCCATAAAAATTGTTTATTAGCTAGAACCAAAAATTGCAACAAAAACAACAAGAAAAGGGAATACATCACAAAGTTAGGTAAGTTGTAGTTGTTAATCATGCATATAAAAAAATATATATACTTTGTCATTACCTTTCCAAGCCACACTAATACAATTATATGCGAGCTTAGTCATTTCATAGCATTAGCATGCAATTAAGACTCAATTTTTCTTCTTTTGCATCAAGCTTTCATGCATGTAGGGTCAGTTGTCAATCAGTACACAACCACTTGCTTGTCTATGTCACAAGACAATCGGAGAGCATTAAGCTTATATATGCAAGTAGGGCTCACGTATTTTGTCTTCTTTTGATACAATTTTCTCAAGTGCATGATCTAATCTTTTGTGTGGGTAATAATATATGTTTGGTGGGCTCATGAACTTGGACAACAGCAATCTGAAATCATGTGGATAATAATGCAGTCAGTATGGAACCATGTGGGTCATTATGATATGAACCTGCTATATACAGACAGACACCTGTGTTTGTGGCTCTGTATGATAATCAATCAAACAAGAGAAACGAGAAGATATAATTTAATTACAGATTTGAAAGTCCTTGAACATACATCATGGTTGAGGCGTAGTGGAAAATCACCCCGCGCTTCATTAAAAAGTTTTTGATGAAACAAGATACAAAAAGTAATCTGGAAACAAATGTAAAATAGATACAAAGAGGAGCAAAAGATGCACTGCATAAATTACTTTCAAATGCTCTTTTTTTTAAAGAAAACTTCTAAATGTTTTTAATCATCTCCACTATAATGCCTTTGTAACCTTCACTCATAGCAGCACAGATGTTTGGGATGAGGGCTAGGTGGTTGTGTGCTTTGTCAGTTGTTGCCCTTATTTTATTGATCCAAATGACTGTATTAACAAGGGGGAAAAGGTTTGGCTTAATTGTATTTTAAAATTCATCAGTCGGTGTGATTAGATGAGGAAGGACCCTCCAATAACAGTAAATGTTGATATGCGACCAATGAAGGAGCCCATTAAATGATCAAAATCTAAGTCCAGTTAGGTTTATGCTCTGGGGTTAAGCCTTTCATTTTAGACCATTTTAGAAAATTTGAAGTCTCGATGACTGTTTTAATCTCAAATTTCCTATTTACCGTGCAGGGTTGAATTCTAAAAATGTTCTAAGTGTTTTGTTATTTGTCCTAGAGTCTTGTTAAAAGGTGAAATTATTCATGTAACTAATTGGGGAATGTCTCAACTCATATGCATATAACGAAGTGCACGCTGAATTTGAATTTTAAGTGGATTTCATAATTGGTCATGAAGAGTGATCTAATGATGTTCCGCTTGTATTTCCTCCATCTCTCCTCCTGTTCCAGTGGCAACATTATTAGCCTCTTTTGAATTTACAGGCATTACAATATTTGCTTATCAATTAATAGCTTCATTACTCTTTTGTCTTTGCGGATAAATTCTCCTAATTGTCTGTTTCCACGCTTTACATTTGTCCCCATTGTTGGCAGTCAGCATCAATGAACCATTATGTTAGCTTTTTTCATACGAGATTTGTATTGTTTATTGTTGTTAAAGAACTTAAGATGCATGACATATAAGATACTAATTCAGTTCTTGTGTCCTTCCATAGAAGCATTTTTAGTGCCTTTGTTATTGTCATACAATGTCTATGGTGCAGCTTGAGTTTTATATATTCATATTATATCGCAACCAAACATATACGAATCGAATGAAGTCAATGTACGGATGACAAACCTAATTATGAAAATATTGTTCTCAGTGTGATTTGAGTGGAAAATTTTCAGAGTCCTATCTTCATGTCCATGTTGGCTGCTTACAAAACACATAAATTTTTGGTACATGAATGATTAGAAAAATAGATGACTAAGGTACTCTATTCTGTCGAATTAGCAACATGTTATTGATATTTTTTGCCGATTATGTTCATGCACAGTTTTTGTATGAGTTGTCGAGACAATATCCAGAATCTTAATAAGCTTTTCAAATCCCAAATGCTAACCCATCCTAACACAAGATCATGGAGACATGCTTGAAGATGATTACTAATTTAGGTTTAAATCCACAATTCCAATGCCAAACAATAATAATAACTTAAAAAAAATGAATATTTAATCATGCCATTATTCTTAAACAGACAGAATAGAAAAAACACATCCTCTGTAAGTGTAATTGAATAACTAACTTCCAAATGGTGATAAAATATCAGTGGCTTACAGATTGAAATTGACGTGCACAGTGAAATAAACGAAATACATTTTCTTTCAAACTATATAATACTGATTACTGTAAGAAGATTCCCATAAATGGTTGGTGATCTCTGTCTCTTACTGAGGCTCTCACTTCTCTCGCTCCCTCTCCAAATGTGTTTTGAACTAAATTTAGCTACGCCCAATTTAAGAATTGAACAATATCCAATCCATAAAAGACTGAAAAGTATGTTCTACACTCCATGTATGCAGATGTTTCAGGAACAAGGAATGCAATGCATCCCGATAAAAATCTAGAAAACTCTACCAAAGGGGCTGCATTGTACTTTATGTTGGAGGAGAGAGTACAGTAGAGGAGGTGAATTCATGTTCATGCCAGGTGCTGTTGAAGATTGCCAAGGAGTTTACGACGAAAGGCAAAGGAACAGCGGGCAGGAAAAGCAGCAGCAGCAGAAAAGACAGAGGTCGGTCGACCGGTCCGGTCGACCGATGTGCACAACGTGCACAGGATTTGAGCGGTCGACCAGACCGGTCGACCGCAACACTCTGTCTGCAGAAGACAGAGCTCTCGGGTTGTTTCGGTCGACCGGACCGGTCGACCGGAGAGGCTCTCTGCAGGAACCCAACTCTCGGGTTGTTTCGGTCGACCGGTCCGGTCGACCGTAAGAGGGAGTCGGTCGACCGACCGGTCGACCGACAGTCGGGTTTAGGCTGAAAACTGCTGTTTCGGGAAGTTATGTATTTAAGCCCTAATTGTAATTTCTAGGGTTTAAGTGCCTAGAGAAAAATAAGCTGCGGACTCTCTTGTGTTCATAGAGATCCAGAGCTATTGTAATCATCTTCCAAATTGAAACTCTCTCCGTAGATTGTCCCGAGGACGTAGGCATTCAGGCCGAACCTCGTTAAATCGCGTGTTTTGTGATTGTGCGTTCTTCTCTTGTGATTTCTGTGATTTTGGGTGTTCTTTGTGGTTGTGGAGATAGTTTGATTCTCTGTTGGTTGTTGTCGGTGCGCACAACAAGTGGTATCAAAGCTTCAGGCTACGCTTGGGATTCTGAGGATTCGAAGGGCTCCAGATCTGATCAGGTGGAGATCGTGTGTCGATCTTCAGGTCAGAGGTATTGGTGTTCGAGGAGATCGTGTGTCGATCTCAGGAGGACGCAAGGAGGGCTTGTTGAATCAGTGTTTGGAGTAGATCCGGTGAGAAACTCGATCTAGGGTTTCGAGAGGCAGGTAAAAATCCCATTTTTATCTGAGAAAAGATTTATTCCAATTTGGTTATTCTTTCCGCATAAATAGAGAATCAAAGGTAGATCTCAATGGCAGAAGAAACTACTTCTGTTAAAACAATGAATCACTCAAGGATCGAAGTTGTCAAGTTCAATGGAACTAATAATTTCGGGATGTGGAGGTGTGAGGTTATGGATGCATTGAATGCACAGAACCTCGAGGACACGCTCCTATTAGAGAGGAAGAAGACTACTACCACTGATGAAGAGTGGGCGAAGATGAACAGGTCGGCATGTGGGTTGATACGTTCATGCTTGTCACAAGACATCAAATATCTTGTACAACATGAGACGTCAGCTAAGAAACTGTGGAATACTCTTGAGAAGAAGTACCTGACAAAGAGTGTGGAGTCTAGGTTGCAGCTGAAGAGTAAACCGTATCAGTTCAGGATGCAGAAGGGAAGCACAGTAAACGAGCACATCAACCGATATACGAAACTTCTTACAGACTTGCTGAATGTGGATGTCACTGTAAGCGAGGAAGACAAGTCAGTCATTCTCCTGAACTCACTCCCACCGGAGGAGTATGAGACATTCACTATGACATTCATAAATGGAAGGCAAACCTTAGTTTATGATGAATATCGTCTGCACTGATGAGTTATGAGACAAGGAAGAATGAGAGACATTCTGGTCAGTAAAGTTCATCAGCGGAGGCTTTGGAAGTAAGAGGCAGGAGTTCATCAAGGAAAGGCAAGGAGATGAGAGGAAGATCAAAGTCTAGGTCGGACTTCAGGGATCTTAAGAAAAATCAGTGCATGTACTGCAAAGAGATTGGGCACTGGAAGGTTGACTGTCCAAAGTACAAGGGGAAGAAGAAGGAATCAAAATCTGAGGCAAATCTGGCAAGAGTGACAAAAGCTACAAGCGGTAAATCACAGGCAGATGGAGCAGATTCAGATTCTTCAGTGTTCTCTTTTTCAGTGACTACTCCTGTTGTAGGTTACTCGGGGGATAAAGAGTGGATCCTGGACACAGGTGCTACATATCATGTATGCCCTAATCGAGATTGGTTTACCAGTCTTGAGAAGTTGGAGGGGTGTTCGGTCGTCATGGGCGATGATCATCCGTGCATCATGGAGGGTGTAGGCACTATTCCGATCAGGATGTTTGACGGAATGGTGAGGGAGCTGAAAGAAGTAAGATATGTACCTCAGCTGAAGAGGAACTTAATCTCAGTAGGAGCTTTGGAATCATTGGGCCTAGGAGTGACTATTAAGGAGGGAGTCCTTAAAATGACAAAGGGTTCGATGGTGGTGTTAAAGGCTGATCGCCGGAGTAACCTGTATTACTTGAGGGGTAGTAAGTGACAGGACAGGTGGCAGCTTCTACCAGTCAGAAGGAAGATCTAACCCGGCATGGCACATGAGGCTGGGACATGCAGGGGAGAAATCGATGCAAGCTCTTGTGAGGAAAGGCTGCTGAAGGGTGCAGAGACCTGCAAGTTGGATCTATGTGAACATTGCATCATCGGCAAGAAGACGAAGGTGAAGTTTGGCACAGCTTCACACTGCACCGAAGGTATTCTTGACTATGTTCACACGGATGTATGGGGACCTTCCAAGACTGCATCAATTGGAGGTAACCACTATTTTGTGTCGTTCATTGATGACTATTCTAGGCGATGTTGGGTGTACACCATGCGACACAAAAGTGAAGTCCTAGAATTGTTTGTGAAGTGGAAGGCTAATCAGGAGAGAAGCACGGGAAGGAAGGTCAAGGTCCTCCGTTCTGACAACGGAGGAGAGTACAAATCAGATCCTTTCCTACAGCTATGTCTAGATGAGGGCATAGAGAGACACTTCACAGTAAGGGAAACTCCGCAACAGAATGGGGTGGCTGAAAGAATGAACCGGACTTTGCTAGAGAAGGTTCGGTGCATGTTGTCAAATGCAGGATTGCCAAAGAAGTTTTGGGCTGAAGCTTTGGGATATGCATGCCATCTTGTGAACAGGTTGCTGTCGTCTGCAATAGGGGGAAAAATTCCTCTTGAAGCTTGGTCAGGAAAAGCTGCTATGGACTATGATTTGCTACGGGTCTTCGGATGTCCAGCCTACTACCATGTCAAAGAAGACAAGTTGGATCCAAGAGCAAAGAAAGGGGTGTTCGTTGGCTTCAAGCGAGGAACTAAGGGGTTCAAGATTTGGGATCAACAGGACAACAAGTTCATACTCAGCAGGGATGTCACATTTGATGAGGCTTCGTTGATGAAGCCTACGGTCTCTCAGCAGGTGGAGACCAACAAGACCAAGGAGCTATTGCAGCAGGTGGAGAGTGATGCAAATCCACCATGTCTAGAGGATTCAGTGTCAGTGAGGATCATTCCTGAGGTGACACAGGGAGGTGATCAAGTTGCAGAAGAAGATGCTGAAGTTGTTGAAGAGGATCAGGAGCAGGTCATGGGTACTGTTCCAGATCTTACTGCAGTTGGAAGACCACGGAGGAATACTAGGAGACCAGGCTGGCTCACCACCGATATGGTTGTTTCATATGCACTTCCAGTTGTTGAAGAAGCTATTCCATCTACATTCAGAGAAGCTGAGATCAGTTCAGAAGCAGATATGTGGAAGGAGGCCATGAATGAAGAGGTGCAATCTCTTTATAAGAACAACACATGGGAACTTACTAAGTTGCCCAAGGGGAAGAAGGCCATAGGGTGCAAGTGGGTATTTGCTAAGAAGTAAGGATCTCTTCAAGAAGATACAGTGCGCTACAAGGCAAGGTTGGTGGCTAAGGGCTACGCTCAGAGAGAAGGAATCTACTACAACGAGGTGTTCTCCCCAGTAGTTAAACACTCGTCTATTCGGATTCTATTGGCCTTGGTGGCGCAGAATGAGTTGGATCTTGACCAACTTGATGTGAAGACCGCCTTTCTCCACGGCGATCTTGAGGAGGAGATCTATATGACACAGCCCACAGGTTACAAAGCTGCAGGGAAGGAAGAGTTGGTATGCAAGCTGAAGAAATCGCTGTACGGTTTGAAGCAGTCTCCTAGATAGTGGTACAAGCGATTTGACAGCTTCATCAGGAAGAAGAAGTACACAAGAAGCCATTTTGATCCATGTGTGTACTACAACAAACTACCATCAGGTGAATATATCTATCTACTTCTTTATGTAGATGATATGTTGATTGCTTCTAGGTCAAGATCTGCTATTGATTCTCTGAAGAAGATGTTGTCGTCAGAGTTTGAGATGAAGGACCTGGGGGAAGCAAGGAAGGTATTGGGCATGGAGATCACAAGAGACAGAAAAACTGGCAGAATAAGTTTGACTCAGAAGGGCTATCTGGAGAAGGTACTGCAGAGGTTTAATATCGGGAAAGATACTAAGACTGTTAGTACACCATGGCGCCACACTTCAAATTGTCAGCGAAGATGTCTCCAAAGAGTGTTCAAGAGCGTGAACATATGTCTCATGTTCCATATGCCAATGCGGTGGGTAGCTTGATGTATGCAATGGTGTGTACGAGGCCAGATATTTCACAGGCAGTCTCCATGGTGAGTAGATACATGCATGATCCTGGACAGGGTCATTGGGAAGCTGTGAAATGGATTCTGAGGTACATCAAGGGAACTGTTGATGTAGGCCTAGTGTTCGAGAAGGACGACACCGGAAAGCAAGAGTGCATAGGGTATGTGGATTCAGACTATGCAGGTGACCTTGACAAACGCCGGTCGACGACGGGATATGTCTTCACATTCTCGCAGGCACCGGTGAGTTGGCGCTCCACACTTCAGTCTACCGTCGCTTTGTCGACCACAGAGGCTGAATATATGGCTATGACAGAGGCCATGAAGGAGGCAATTTGGCTTCAGGGGTTGCTTGATGACTTGGGCGTGAAACAGGATATTTTGAAGATAAACTGTGACAGCATGAGTGCCATCTACTTGGCAAGGAACCAGGTCTATCATGCAAGGACGAAGCACATCGATGTCAGGTATCACTTTGTTCGGGAGATTCTGGAAGAAGGTGACATTGACTTGTTGAAGATTCACACTTCGGAGAATCCGGCCGATATGCTTACAAAGGTGGTGTCGGGAGTAAAGTTTGCACACTGCAAAGACTTGCTTCATATCCTTCAGGTGAATTGAGCTTGCTGAAGCTCATTTGGGTGAACTACGGACGGCTTGATCCCTTGGGCAAGGGGTACGTAGGCAACCGGGTTGGTGCAGCCGCTTCCGAGTCGTCATTCGGCTCAGATTTGGAAATCTTCACCGAGGTGGAGAATTGTTGGAGGAGAGAGTACAGTAGAGGAGGTGAATTCATGTTCATGCCAGGTGCTGTTGAAGATTGCTAAGGAGTCTACGACGAAAGGCAAAGGAACAGCGGGCAGGAAAAAGCAGCAGCAGCAGAAAAGACAGAGGTCGGTCGACCGGTCCGGTCGACCGACGTGCACAACGTGCACAGGATTTGAGCGGTCGACCGGACCGGTCGACCGCAACACTCTGTCTGCAGAAGACAGAGCTCTCGGGTTGTTTCGGTCGACCGGACCGGTCGACCGGAGAGGCTCTCTGTAGGAACCCAACTCTCGGGTTGTTTCGGTCGACCGGTCCGGTCGACCGTAAGAGGGAGTCGATCGACCGGACCGGTCGACCGACAGTCGGGTCTAGGCTGAAAACTGCCGTTTCGGGAAGTTATGTATTTAAGCCCTAATTGTAATTTCTAGGGTTTAAGTGCCTAGAGAAAAATAAGCTGCGGACTCTCTTGTGTTCATAGAGATCCAGGACTCTCTTGTGTTCATAGAGATCCAGAGCTATTGTAATCATCTTCCAAATTGAAACTCTCTCCGTAGATTGCCCCGAGGACGTAGGCATTCAGGCCGAACCTCGTTAAATCGCGTGTTTTGTGATTGTGCGTTCTTCTCTTGTGATTTCTGTGATTTTGGGTGTTCTTTGTGGTTGTGGAGATAGTTTGATTCTCTATTGGTTGTTGTCGGTGCGCGGTGCGCACAACACTTTAAAATGCAGAAATGAGAACATAAAAGAATTAAAACCAAAAGTAAGCTAATAATATGAACAAGCACAAGTATGCTTATTGATCCCTCTAATAACCATGTGAAGAACCATAATTATTATAATCCTTTTAATAGTATCTGTCAGATAATAGCATTGCCTTCTGAGCTCAGATAATAATAGCATTGCCTTCTGAGCTTTTGCCCTGTGCCAATGCAAGAGGTAGTGTAGTATTGTCTACATTCCCCTCAAAAAATAGAAGTTTAAAAATTAGATTTAGAAATTTCAATAAAGGAACTTCATGAGATGCTTCAGCATGTTCATGTACATTATAATACGTAAATTTTAGAGAACACAGTCATCAGAGCTGCATATGTAAAAAGTTTACAGAAACTGTATATGTAAAGACCACTTATGTACTCTTTTCATACAACAATTAAATTTAATTAAATTAACAGAAAAGCACTTACAGAAGAGGGTGGCCAAAATAAAAAAAAATACCATTTGTGTTTTATCTCCAACGTCTCCAAATTACCCATTGTTGGAGTAGGTCCTTTATTTTGATGGATTGGATGGCTGTCTCAAACATTACAACCACATACTTTAGATTATGGAATGTGTAAGGACTCGGGGCACCATCTCAAAAGACAAGCCTTCTTGGTGGAGTAACCCAAATTCTTATAAACCCAAGACCATCTCCATGTCTAGCCGATGTGGGACTATTTGTTCGACCCAAATCCCAACTATCACACCCCGCTTCCCAAAAATATGGAAATAGAGTCGTGATGAGAGTCGGCGACGTATATACGCTAAGTATAAAGTAACCTGAATAAGGTATATAATCACTATTATGTAAAGTCACCTAGAGGGAGGGTGAATAGGTGATGGCTAATCTAATGGTCACTTAATGTCAAATAATGCGGAATTAAAAACTATTATGACCTAAACAAACTATTTAAACTAAACACCACGTATAACACAAGAGTGTAGCCGAATTCCCCATGAAGGGCTCTGGACTAACTCCTCTAGATTCCCCTAGATAAGGGTTGAGGTGCCGCATTGGCTCTCTTGGTTAAATACAAGTGTTAGCAAACAATCCCAAGCATGTATATCAATTAAGCACATAATATATCATGCATATAAAGATAAACACAATAAAGGAATGTAAGATATAAACAAGAGACAAAGAGAGAGAGAGAGAGTGAGCAATCGCAAACACAAGTGATTTGTTTCGAGGTTCGAGCACACTTGCTCTACATCCCCGCCTTCGACACATGAAGGATTTCCACTATAATCGATCCCAATGGATCACTCCTCGGTGTCGCAACACCTACAATCCCTCGGACTCTCTAGCCCGTACACACCGCAAGCCCCACAAGCTTGCCGAGGCCGCACCTCAAACAATAAGTTCGCACCCGAACTCGAAACACCGCGGACACACACGTCCGCCTCCTCAAAGTACAAGAAAGAAGTCTTTGGTGATCACAACACTTTGATCACCTAAAAACAATCTCACTACAACACTCTTATAGGATGAATAGCAATGGATGGCTCAAGTGTTTGTGTGAGAAAACAAGGAAAGAGATGGTGGAGGAAAACTCAAGAAAATCTCTTTTAACACTCTTGATAAAACTCCCCTTTTGATTGGAAGTATTAGCTCTCAATTTAGTGGAGAAAACTCTTTTAATGAAGTGGAAAAAACTGGCTCAAAGTCCACTAAAAATCTTAGAGAAAAACAATGTCCAAACCCTCAAATTTATAGGGCTAGAAAAACTAGCCGTTGGGGTCTGACAGAACTGTCGGTCGACCGCCCTGTCGACCGGCCAACGGTTATATTTCAGACCGTTGTGCCATCGGTCGACCGGTCGGTCGACCGAGGCCAGGATACAGAGAGCAAGTCTCTCTGTCCGGTCGACCGCTCGGTCGACCGGGGCCTTTCCAGAGAGCAGAGCTCTCTGGACGGTCGACCGGGTCGGTCGACCGGCCACTTGCCAGAACTGGCGTGCACGTCTGTGCATGTTGGTCGACCGGCTCGGTCGACCGGATGAAGCCAGGACAGAACTGTAAAGGGATTTAAAACTTGGTCTTTTTGGCTCACATAAAATCCCACAAATTCACAGAAAATCTACAAAAATAGTTTTACCATATACTTTGATAAACAAACATGCTTGCACAAAATCAAGACATGTTATAAATGATTTGGACTATTTTTGTAAGTTAAAAATATTGGCTCAAAATGAAAAACAGTATTTTCCAAAACTTGATTTTTCCAAACTTCTCCAAATACAAAAACAAGATATTTAAACTCATTTGAAGCATAGAGTGTATGGATATGATCCACTACACAAACATGGTGAAATATCTATGTTTTTAACATTAAGCTTTAAACTTGATTTTGGTTAAAACATGTATATAAGAAATACCAAAAACCAAACATGTATTTTTCTAAAAGAAAATTCTTTTCTAAAACAAACTAAATCAAGAGTGTGTGTGTATATGATACTTGAGCAATCCACCAACTACTCTATCCTTTTCATTTTATCTAAAACAAAATCTTATAACAACAAACCTAGACTCAAGTCTTCATCTTCTTGAAGTCTTCACTTGAAGCCTTCTTGACTTGGTCCAAACACCGTGCTAGCTCCAAAACTTGACTTCAAATCCTTTGTTGAAGCTATGCACCTACTAAGATCTTGATCATAAATCTGTCACTAATTAAACACAAGATCATTAGTACTATAACTACATGAGTTGATCATCATCAAAACTAGAGTGATGGGCCTTCGGGCCAACAATCTCCCCCTTTTTGATGATGACAAAACTCATGAAGTTATATATGCATGGATTAAAGTAAAGCGTCAAAGAAGCTCCCCCTTAACTCATGCATAACACATAAACACAAAGAAGCTCCCCCTTAACTCAAAGAAGCTCCCCTTAACTCAAAGACTGCTCTTTTGAGATCTTTAGACGCGAGTGTGGCGAACTTTGCATCTCTAGGCCTTAAATGCGGGTCTCTTATATAATACCTGCGTCTCAAGCTCATGACTCAGAAAATTTTAAGGCTTAAGTCTGCGCCTTTAATATATACTTTGCATTTCAATCATAAGACGCGAGTCTAATGTTGGGCTTGCATTTAGATCCATATTTTCTATTTTTGTAGAGAGTGGTAAACTCTGTGTCCTTAAGTTTTAAAAACGAGATTCGTGTATAAGACTCATGTCTGGAGTTCAAGGCTTAAGATTCACGTCTGTGCTTCTGGATTCATGCTTTCTGTCTTTGTAGAAATTTAACCCTCGGGTTTTTTCCTTCTTGCGGGTCTCGGCCATATCATTAGTGTTGGTTCCAGTGTCTTTGCCATGTCCATTGAGGTAGACATGAAATGACCAGTTCGTTCGATTGACGACCACTTCAGGAGTCAAAACTTCTGTCCAAAGGCGAGGAAGATCTGTACGATTCTAGTTGCACATCAAGATGTTATTGGGCATAATGCACTAGTAAGGTCTCGAATCCTTCCAGATTACAATAAGCGTGGCGCATCTGAAGGTCACGGGAAAGAGGACATCACCAGTAAGGTCTTGGATCCTCGCTTCACTATCTTGTTCAAAGAAGTGGCACCCACGAAAAACTTTTTGGCGGTGGGGCTTCCCAAAAAGCAAAGGATTACGGCCTTGTGAAGACCTTCGCACCAATTGATAGATGGAATCAGAATGCTTCACTATCTTGTGCAGACCTCGAGAAACACCATTACTCTCAAGAGGAGAGGAAGTTGAATTGCTATTCCCAGCCACAGTCAAGAAGATGAACTTTGTGTATCTTCAATATTTCAAGGAGTGAGTGCAACCTTTCGCTGAGCAAAGGGATTCTTTGTACACCTTTGTTATAACACTCAATCTTATTGGATAAGAGAGTATTTTGTATCACTTTCATATTTTTTAATATCAATAAAAGTGACTTTTTCCTGCCTTCTTATATGTCTTGACTTCCTTTTTGCATTGAAAATCAGACAAGTGATTACCTTCGATTTGCTAGAGGTGTAATATTTTAACTTAGCAACTCAAAGTTAGAAAATTCCATTTAAGAAATTCAAAAGTTACTGTCAGAGGTGTGATATTAACCTGACAGAAGTGGAACAGACTTTATGAACTTGCCATTCTATGGATGAGAATGACAAGTGAAGTTTTTACTTCACAAAGAATTATGATTGAGTCTATCATTAGAGGTTTAGTATTAACGTAATTAAGACTCAGTTGGGGAGTAGAGAGAACACTGTTAAAGGTGTGATATCAACCTAACTGTGATTTTAAGTAGACTTGCCATCCTATTGACAAGAATAATAAGTAAGACTAGACCTGTTGGGGATCTAAGTATTTCTTTACTGTCAGAGGTGTGATATTAACTTAATGGATTAGATTGAATCTTCTTAGAGGTGTGATATTAACTTGACAAGGATGTGAGTTAGAGGTGTAATATTAACTTAGCTCCAACAAAATTTCAGTTTCATTGGAAAAACTAATGATACCACTGTCATAGGTGTAGTGTTGAACTTAACAATAGAGGTAATGCTAGAGGTGTAATTTTGAACTTAGCATTGATCATCTCAACTTTGATACAGAAGTTCGAGGGAAAGTCATTGTCATATGTGTATTGTTGAACTTAACAATGAACTGGATACTAGAGGTGTGATATTAAGCTTAGCATCGCTCGTCTCAGCTTCGATATGGAAGTCTGAGGAAAGTGATTGTCAGAGATTTAATATTGAACCTAGCCGCAACTTGATCACTGTTAGGGATGTGATATTAAACTTAACATTAATTTTTCAGAGGTGTAGTGTTAACATGACAAAAGTTGATTTGCGATATAAGAACTTTTGAGGACTTGTCATTCTATTAAGGAGAATTGACAAGTGAAGTTTGGATTATCAGAGGTGTAGTGTTAACTTGACAATTTTGAAGACTTGTGACTCCATGTAAGGGAGCCATCAAGTAGAAGTTCATACTGAGGAGTATTGAAACTTTTCACTGTTAGAGGTGTGGTGTTAACATAACAGTGTTTGAGTTTGTGGACCTACCACTCCATGGGAGGGAATTTGTCACGCCCCGCTTCCCAAAATATGTGAAAACGGAGTCGGGATGAAAGTCGGCGACGTATATACGCGAGGAAAATACCCCACGTATACACGCTAAGCCTAAATTACCTGAACAAGCTATAAATCTAAATCATAATATTAACGATCACTGCAATAATACATATGACTACACATGATCCCAGATGAAATAAGGAATGAAATAGAAGCTAAGTGTGATGTACAAGAATCAAAGAATAATAGCAATAATAAAGAAATGCAAGAATACCAGAATCAAAAGGGAGAGCGTCCAACTCCTCGCAAAGTGTACAGTCTAATCGAACACCTGCATAATAGAAACAAAGCGTCCAATATCTGGACGTGCAAATCCAGAGTCGTCAGAAAGCGACCTGGGGAGTGTGTGTGTAAAGAGGACTGCTCGTGCATATAAACAATTTGCACAGAATAACAACAAGATAACTACAAAATAGGATAACTAAATAACATGATAATTAACAACTGAATAACAATAACATGAATAAGCGTGCAAATAAAAGACAAGTAAAATAACTGTAAACAACCAACTGACGTCATGATGTGTAACCTAGCATATGTCACTAGACTGGTATACAAATCTGGTCATGCGTACAATTATATGTCTAACCTAGTTATATATACATACAGTCGGTGATCGCGGTCAACCACAATGCATTTATAGTTCATTATCATTTATTATATCAGCGAACACCAATTGCCACATGCAGTAGACGCATCCCATACTACGCCTACCACACGTGTCAATCAACGTTCTAAGTTATTAAAATTAATAGAAGAGACTTTGTCCATGCTTTAGGTGGGTCCCGTACATACCCGGGACCACGGCCTCAGTTTCCTGACGCTGAACTAGGCCGTACCGCTAGGTACTCAGTAACAGTAAGAGTAACCTCACTGTATGAATAGTGAAACAATAACAGTACAGATGGGATGTCAGTCATCCCCCAGGAACCCTGCAGTGGAACCCTCAGTTGGCTGCGCAACCTGTATCCTAGGTCCACCCAAAATACAGACGCTGTCTCCTCCATCAATTTTCCCAATCCCGGTGTAAGTTGTTCAATTACTTTATTATTGAATTCAGTAAAAACAATCAATACTCATGTTACCTATAACACTGGGACAATACGATGACAGTAACGATAACAGTACAGTAACAGTCAGTAATCGTATACACGGTGAACAATATCAGTAACAGTGAATAGTTACAGTAACCGTGTATACGATGAACAATGGGACTGTACAGGGTGTTACGGTCAAACAATCTTGTCCCAGTAACTTTCAGTAACATGAAATAATATAGTAACAGTCTAGACACCTCCTCAAGTCACCAATAACAGAGATTAAATAGTAAAAGCTATCAAACTCTTAATATATAATATCACCGATATCGATGAATTCACTCTCACAATAATTCTATCCCTATCACTGAGTAACAAAAATAATTAGCAGTCTATTGGTATCCTCAAAATAAACTAATATAACAGATACCGAGATCACAAGTAAGGAATGGAAACATCCTCAAAATCAGATTCATCAAATTATAATCGAGATCATAGCTAAAGAGGGTAACGTCCTCAATCAATAAGAATCTAGATCATCTTTACATCTAGTATCCAACGTCGACAAGATCATCAGTACTCAATAATTAGAATTAAGGTAAATCCGAAAGTCTTTGGTTTAATAATCTAAAACCAAGATCATGTTACATATCTATTTCAAGGGTAAGCTACACACACACATAATGACCATCCAACAAGATCAAACTCCTCTATAACTGATCAAGATCCAATATAAAATATATTATAGGTCAACTCTAACTCTAACTAAGTCAATGACAGTCCAAGTATCAGCAAATCAGTATATTGGTAAAGTAATGTCATATCTAACACTTCCTCGATATCCACAGGAATTCTAATCGGGATAATTACCAACAACTGCCAATAAACAGTATGCCTAATATATGTCCTCTAACCTCAAATATAATGTAGTTCAACTGATCAGTAGATCAAATCAAGTCACAGTCCAGGGTATCCAATGTTAGGCCTAAACTAATAGTGACAACTATCAACACATGAAATGATACTGATACAAGTTCCTATCAACTATGTAATTAAAGTGAATAATCATGGATGTCTTATGAAGTAGTACAAGAAATCAAACTGGTAAAACGTAAAAGAAAGTCACATGAAATGATAAGTGTAACATGTAAAGCATACCGACAATGGTAAATACACAAGAACGAACATTCACATGAAATGACGCAGTTTCGGAACCAAATCACCGTCTGGTCTTCACTGTACGAACATGTACTAATCTACGGATCATCCCATGGATCGGTTTTCGAATTGCCATTGTATTGGGTCCACAACGGCATGAATCTTGATCGTGTCCGAATCTCCCGAAGCTGGGTTCGGATCTCACCGCATGGCTCCGAAATACTGAAACACGCAACTGTACACATATCACATACTCATACGTACTTGAACATAATCACACACGTACTCAAGCATACACTCAAGTGTACACAGTACGTGCACGTGCTCGTACACGTATACAACAACATGTACACATATAATACATATATACATGCATGCATATATACACTAAACATACTCCCGAGCACATCGACACATACGTGTACACCCACGTACATACATATATATACGTATATATGAGTATACACATACATACACCTCTATACATACATATATATATATATATACTTACATGAATTAAAATACATAGACATGCACATCCATCATGCAATGTCCACAATAATACCCAAACACCCACATAATAAATATAAACATGCACTTAATTAAATATACATACATAATAACATACCCATGCATTAATACATGCATACATATACATGCATATCACAACTACACTCACGCACACAAACCATACACATTTAATTAAAGTTCTAAATTATTACCACTTTACCCATGTACAAATAAATACACTAACCTCGAGCCGATTTACGGCGCACCGACGGAGGCTTTGGCGGAGGCGTCCGAGGCCACGGAGGGTGTCGTTGGATAAAGGAGTTCGTTGTGAAGGGCGTGGGTGCGTTCGCGCTCACCTACGGTGATCCACGGCGATCCACGGAGAGCCGAAAAACGGCTCGGAGTAAGATGTCTTCCACACATGAAAATAATTCACTTGAATTAATATATACATATCATTCCCAACACTTACTTGTATATCTATTAAATCTCCTGCACAAGCAAAATTAACACACACACACGCACACTTATATGCCCAGTACACTCACACACACTCACGGCACACACAAGTACCCAGGCACAAAGAGTAAGATAAATTGACAAGGGGAGAGAAATGTACACATACTGAGAGAGAGGAGAAGCAAGGCGATGACGTGGAATTGGATGGAGCCCTGGCTGGATGTGCTGCCAGTTAGGGAGGGGAGCTGTCGGCCATGGGGAAGGAGTTGGACACAGCCTAGGCAAGGATGGGTTCGGCCAAGCCAAGGGGAAGTGCTCGGGGCTGCTGGATGTTGTTGGCACTGCTGTTGTCGTGGGGCTTCGTCGGAGTGGAGGGAGGCGGCCTGAATGGGGGGCCTGCACAACCTTGAGGGGAGCAGGTGCTGGCTTGGAAGGGCTCGGTTGGGAACTCACGCATGCGAAGGAGGGGGAGATCAGGCTACCATGGAATTGCTGCAAGGAAGGGGAAAGTGGGTGCTTGCTGCCGACATGGTCTGGTGCTGTGGCACGGGATCAGTGGCACGGCGCAAGGGGAGATGCGGGTGAGTAATATGCTGTCGAGTGTTGTGGCTCATGACCAAGGGAAGGAGGAGATGAAGTCTTGAAGCTTGTCGGGGATTACCGCCATGGGGGAGAAAATGGAGAGGACAGCTACCTTGGGAGAATGGCTCCGGGGTGGCTCCAGCATGGGGATGGAGTGCGGTAATGATGAAGGGGTGGTGGCGCAGGGGGGATAGTGCTCGATCCAAGGGGAGGTCAGAAGTGCGCGAGGGGTGTCTATCCTCTTATAACAAAAGCCAAAGTGGCCATGGTGGTTTGTGCATCCTAATCATATGTGCATGCGTTTTTCAAATTTTATTTTATTTAAATTGCATTTTTTTGAATAAATAAGTATTTTAAATTATTAGTTTATTGGATTAAATTCTTATATATTTCAGAAATTCCAAAAATTCAAAATATTGGAAAACTAAGATCTTGAGCTGAAAATTTCTCGATCCGGTTACCAGGATGACTACATCAGGTATCAGATACCAGTATTGAAACCCGTACATAAGAAATCGAGTGTTACAATCCTACCCACCTTATAAAAAATTCGTCCTCGAAATTTCTATAAGTAGGGAAAGATACAAAAGAAATCTAAATCCAAGAGACTAATATCAAGCTTCCATGTCCCTTCTCACTGCATCATGGGTCCACTTTGCTTCCGCTGCGTACTCGGATCGTTGCTACTGACTTCAACAAGGAGTAATCAATCTCAAGAGATAAAGTCAAGGAATAGAATCGAGAAGGAGGAAGAGAAACAAGATGAAAATCCGGATCACTCTAAAATAAGAGTAAAAATCAAGGATATCAAAAGATCAAAGATAAAGATTTCAAAAGGAAGGATGGTCAATTCCAAATGGATTGAATATCATAATGGATAGTTATATATATTGTAGTGTAACTATAACTTGTTTCAAGTTACCGGTAAGATCTAGGTTCTCATTTTATGTCAAACCTGGCTCTGATACCAAGAAAATCCTGTCACGCCCCGCTTCCCAAAATACGTGGAAACGGAGTCGGGACGAGAGTCGGCGACGTATATACGCGAGGAAAATACCCCACGTATATACGCTAAGCCTAAATTAACCTGAACAAGCTATAAATCTAAATCATAATATTAATGATCACTGCAATAATACATATAATGACTACACATGATTCCAGATGAAATAAGGAATGAAATAGAAGCTAAGTGTGATATACAAGAATCAAAGAATAATAGCAATAATAAAGAAATGCAAGAATACCAGAATCAAAAGGGAGAGCGTCTAACTCCTCGCAAAGTGTACAGTCTCATTGAACACCTGCATAATAGAAACAAAACGTCCAATATCTGGACGTGCAAATCCAGGGTCGTCAGAAAGCGACCTGGTGAGTGTGTGTAAAGAGGACTGCTCGTGCATATAAACAATGTGCACAAAATAACAACAAGATAACTATAAATATAGGATAACTAAATAACATGATAATTAACAACTGAATAACAATAACATGAATAAGCGTGCAAATAAAAGACAAGTAAAACAACTGTAAACAACCAACTGACGTCATGATGTGTAACCTAGCATATGTCACTAGACTGGTATACAAATCTGGTCATGCGTACAATCATATGTCTAACCTAGTTATATATACATACAGTCAGTGATCGCGGTCAACCATAATGCATTTACAGTTCATTATCATTTATTATATCAGCGAACACCAATTGCCACATGCAGTAGTCGCATCCCATACTACGCCTACCACACGTGTCAATCAACGTCCTAAGTTATTGAAATTAATAGAAGAGACTTTGTCCATGCTTTAGGTGGGTCCCGTACATACCTGGGATCACGGCCTCAGTTTCCTGGCGCTGAACCAGCCGTACCGCTAGGTACTCAGTAACAATAATCTCACTGTATGAACAGTGGAACAATAACAGTACAGATGAGATGTCAGTCATCCTCCAGGAACCCTGCAGTGGAACCCTCAGTCGGCTGCGCAACCTGTATCCTAGGTCCACCCAAAATATAGAAGCTGTCTCCTCCATCAATTTTCCCAATCTCGGTGTAAGTTGTTCAATTACTTTATTATTGAATTCAATAAAAATAATCAATACTCATGTTACCTATAACACTGGGACAATGCGGTGACAGTAACGATAACAGTACAGTAACAGTCAGTAATCGTATACACGGTGAACAATATCAGTAACAGTGAACAGTAATAGTAACCGTATATACGATGAACAATGGGACTGTACAGGGTGTTACGGTCAAACAATCTTTTCCCAGTAACTTTCAGTAACATGAAATAATACAGTAACAGTCTAGACACCTCCTCAAGTCACCAATAACAGAGATCAAATAGTAAAAGCTATCAAACTCTGAATATATAATATCACCGATATCGATGAATTCACTCTCACAATAATTCTATCCCTATCACTGAGTAATAAAAATAATTAGCAGTCTATTGGTATCCTCAAAATAAACTAATATAACAGATACCGAGATCACTAGTAAGGAATGGAAACATCATCAAAACCAGATTCATCAAACTATAATCAAGATCATAGCTAAAGAGGGTAACATCCTCAATCAATAAGAATCTAGATCATCTTTACATCTAGTATCCAACGTCAAAAAGATCATCAGTACTCAATAAATATACTTAAGGTAAATCCGAAAGTCTTTGGTTTAATAATTTAAAACTAAGATCATATTACATATCTATTTCAAGGGTAAGCTATACACACACACATAATGACGATCCAACAAGATCAAACTCCTCTATAACTGATCAAGATCCAATATACAATATATCATAGGTCAACTCCAACTCTAACTAAGTTAATGACAGTCCAAGTATCAGCAAATCAGTATATTGGTAAAGTAATGTCATATCTAACACTTCCTCGATATCCACAGGAATTCTAGTCGGGATAATTACCAACAACTACCAATAAACACTATGCCTAATATATGTCCTCTAACCTCAAATATAACGCAGTTCAACTGATCAATAGATCAAATCAAGTCACAGTCCAGGGTATCCAATGTTAGGCCTAAACCAATAGTGACAACTATCAACACATGAAATGAACTGATACAAGTTCCTATCAACTATGTAATTAAAGTGAATAATCATGGATGTCTCATGAAGTAGTACAAGAAATCAAACTGGTAAAACGTAAAAGAAAGTCACATGAAATGACAAGTGTAACATGTAAAGCATACCGACAATGGTAAATACACAAGAACGAACACTCACATGAAATGACGCAGTTTCGGAACCAAATCACCGTCTGGTCTTCACTGCACGAACATGTACTAATCTAAGGATCATCCCATGGATCAGTCTTCGAATTGCCATTGTATTGGGTCCACAACGGCACGAAACTGGATCGTGTCTGAATCTGCTGAAGCTGGGTTCGGATCTCACCGCATGGATCCGAAATATTGAAACACGCAACAATACACATATCAATACTCATACGTACTTGAACATAATCACACACGTACTCAAGCATACACTCAAGCGTACACAGTACGTGCACATGCTCGTACACGTATACAACAACATGTACACATATAATACATATATACATGCATGCATATATACACTTAAACATACTCCCGAGCACACCGACACATACGTGTACACCCACGTACATACATATATATACGTATATACGAGTATACACATACATACACCTCTATACATACATATATATATACATATACTTACATGAATTAAAATACATAGACATGCACATCCATCATGCAATGTCCACAATAATACCCAAACACCCACATAATAAATATAAACATGCACTTAATTAAATATACATACATAATAACATACCCATGCATTAATACATGCATACATATACATGCATATCACAACTACACTCACGCACACAAACCATACACATTTAATTAAAGTTCTAAATTATTACCACTTTAACCTTGCACAAATAAATACTCTAACCTCGAGCCGATTTGCGGCGCACCGACGGAAGCTTTGACGGAGGTGTCCGGGGCCGCGGAGGGTGTCGTTGGATAGAGGAGTTCATCGTGAAGGGCGTGGGTGAGTTCCCGCTCACCTACGGTGATCCACGGCGATCCACGGAGAGCCGGAAAATGGCTCGGAGTAAGATGTCTCCCACACATGAAAATAATTCACTTGAATTAATATATACATATCATTCCCAACACTTACTTGTATATCTATTAAATCTCATGCACAAGCAAAATTAACATACACACACACACACTCTCTTATATGCCCAGTACACTCACACTCACTCACGGCACACACAAGTACCCAGGCACAAAGAGTAAGATAAATTGACAAGGGAGAGAAATGTACACATACTGAGAGAGAGGAGAAGCAAGGCGATGACGTGGAATAGGATGGAGCCCTCGCTGGTGTGCTGCCAGTTAGGGAGGGGAGCTGTCGGCCATGGGGAAGGAGTTGGACACAGCCTAGGCAAGGATGGGTTCGGCCAAGCCAAGGGGAAGTGCTCGGGGCTGCTGGATGTTGTTGGCGCTGCTGTTGTCGTGGGGCTTCGCCGGAGTGGAGGGAGGCGGCCTGAATGGGGGGGCTGTGCAACCTGGAGGGGAGCAGGTGCTGGCTTGGAAGGGCTCGGTTGGGAGCTCACGCATGCGAAGGAGGGAGAGACCGGGCTACAATGGAATTGCCGCAAGGAAGGGGAAAGTGGGTGCTTGCTGCCGACATGGTCTGGTGCTGTGGCACGGGATCAGTGGCATGGCGCAAAGGGAGATGCGGGTGAGTAATATGCTGTCGAGTGTGGTGGCTCATGACCAAGGAAGGAGGAGATGAAGTCTTGAAGCATGTCGGGGATTGCCGCCATGGGGGAGAAGATGGAGAGGATAGCTACCTTGGGAGAATGGCTCCGGGGTGGCTCCAGCATGGGGATGGAGTGCGGTAATGGTGAAGGGGTGGTGGCACAGGGGAGAATAGTGCTCGATCCAAGGGGGAGGTCAGAAGTGCGCGAGGGGTGTCTATCCTCTTATAACAAAAGCCAAAGTGGCCATGGTGGTTTGTGCATCCTAATCATATGTGCATGCGTTTTTCAAATTTTATTTTATTTAAATTGCATTTTTTTTGAATAAATTAGTATTTTAAATTATTAGTATATTGGATTAAATTCTTATATATTTCAGAAATTCGAAAAATTCAAAATATTGGAAAACTAAGATCTTGAGCTGAAAAATTCTCTATCTGGTTACCAGGATGACTACATCAGGTATCAGATACCAGTATTGAAACCCGTACATAAGAAATCGAGGGTTACAGAATTCGTAGGAGACTTTGGTGGAGAAAAATAAAAATTGTCAGAGGTGTAATACTAACTTGACGAACCCGGTTGGGGATTAAGGAAAATAACTTGTCAGAAGTTTGTTGTTAACGTGACAAGTCTGTGCTTATTTCACCGGGAAAATGAACACAAGTATTTTTTTTGTCCTAACATTTCATGGAAGGAAATTAGTAAGGGATTTTGGAGGGGAAGGCGGGACCAAGTCCCTTAGGATTTTTAGCAAACCCTCAGCTATCAACAGATTTGGTATGCCTTTACCAACCTCCGTTTGAGTTGGGCTAGCCATGCTATTTCCCTCAGCATGATGAGTTATCGAGGACTTATGTTAGACTTAGAAGCCAATATTTTCCTCTATCCTTGAAAGGTCACCTAGAGGGGGGGGTGAATAGGTGTACCGCTAATCTAATGAACTAAATGCGAAAATTAAAACTTAATTGCAACTACACTTAATGCAACCAACGAGTGTAGCCGAATTCCTGGTGAAGGGCTCTGGACTAACTCCTCTTGATTCCTCAGAATAAGGTTGAGGCGCTATATGAAGCTCTCGTGGTTAAGCACAAGTGAGGCACACAAACACACAAGAATGTATATGATAAGCAATATGAATCAATGCAGAAATAAAGAGAGAGAGTTTAGAGTCAATGGATCAAACGCAAACAACAAGATATGTTTCGAGGTTCGAGCACCGAGCTCTACGTCCCCGCCTTCACCGAGAAGGATTTCCAATCCACTAACTTGTCTACCTAGGACTCCCACACAGAGAACCTCCACCGAGGATTTGGGGCTAAAACAACCGGGAGTACCGAACTCCTCTCTCAACCAATACAACCTCCACTAAGGCAACACAAACACCACCTCACACAAGAGGGGTAGGCCCGTAGCCAAACAACCACAATCCACCTCACCAAGAGGGATACAAATACCAACTCCACCTCTCACTAGAGGGAGCACACCACAACCTCAACCTTTACCAAAGAGGGAGCTAACCACCACTCCAAATCAACCTCTACCAAAGAGGGAAACAACAAGTAAAGGGTTTACAACTTGGTGGTTTCCTCAACCACAAACAATTTTCCCACAAATAAATGATCCTATAGAATAGGATAGGAGATATAGCTCAAGTGTGGAAAACCAAGAGTTTGGAAACAAAAACACAAAGAAAAGTACTTGGGAAAACAACTTGTATTTGATAGAAATGAAGAACTAAGCAAATATCCCAAATCCAAATTTTCTTTGATTTTTCCAAACCTTAAACAAAACAAAGATGAATCCTTTTTGGCACTAAAACACTTTTGAAAACTAGTTTAAAACACTAGAGAAACTCTGTATATTTTGCTCTTGAAATCTTGGAGAAAATCCCATACAAATGGGGTATTTAAAGCCCTCCAAAGAAACTAGCCGTGGAGCTGAAAATCAGCTCTGGCGGCTGGCGGTCGACCGGCCCGGTCGACCGCCAATGGTCAAATTTTTGACCGTTGGAGGCTAGCGGTCGACCGCCCGGTCGACCGTCCCAATCCAGAGAGCAAATGCTCTGTGGCTGGTCAACCGCTCGGTCGACCGTCCACGCTTTACGGTCGATCGGTCGGTCGATCGCCCCCAACCGAGAGTAGGGTGCTTGCAGTCGGTCGACCGCTCGGTCGACCGGCCCAAGTGGCTGGCCAAGCGTGCACGTTTTGTGCACGTCGGTCGACCAACTCTGGGTCCGGTCGACCGTCCCGGTCGACCGCCAGAGCTTGGCAGAAGGCATTCTGGGACAGAAAATCTGGGTTTAAAATATTCTAGAAAATCTCATAAAACTTCTAAAATTTCACAAAAATAGTTTTATCATAATACATTGAAATAAAAACTTGTGTGAAAAATTCCAACACAAATTTCAAACTTTTTGAACCATTTTTGTGACTTACAAGTTTTACCGGAAACCAAAAACCGTATTTTTCAAAACTTTGTTTTTCAAATGGAAATCCGATTTTTTTCAAAACTCATCCAAATACAAAAACATGATATTTAAACACTTTTAGGCATGTTACATATGGACATAAGTCCAATATACATGAAACATATATATATAACATTGTTTTTGACTTTAAATATGAAAATACGTTTTGTTAAAAAATACCAAAACACCAAAACTCATGAATAGGCATATCAAAATAAGTTTGTCTAAGATATGAAGCATGTATGTATATAGAACATATCTAATATACATTTAAACAATGTAAACTTGTTTTGAACCTATCTATTCATGAAAATCAAATATCGATTAAACCAAAAAACCGAAAACCAATATCCAAAATATAAAACGTGTGTGTGTTGTGAACTTGAGCATATCACACTATTCTAATCTTTACAAATGGATCTAAAACAAAAACTAAACTAGATACCGATGTCTTCTTGACGAACTCCGTCTTCAAGTCGACTCGATCCAACCCGTGATCCACCGAGCTTGACTCCAACGAGTGCTATATATGAACTTGATGTTCGGGCTCTGGAATCACCAAGTGAAAGGCTTCAAAACTCTTTTGTTGAAGCTAATCACCAACTAATATCTTTGTTAAAGATCTGAAACTAAACATCACAAGATTATTAGTAAACATAATTACATGAGTTAATCATCATCAAAACTAGAGTGGAAGGCCTCTGGGCCAACAATCCTTAGCCGTCAGAGGCGTCAAATTTTAATAACCTCTAAAGAAGAGTGACAAAACTAATACTCAGTTAGTTTGCCTTCATCAACTCAATTTTGTCGAGGATTGGATCGTGTTTCCCTGCACTGTTCACCTGACCATTCCTTTTAACCAGCTTCTTACATGCTAATTAGAATTCTGGCGATATTTAATCGTTGATGCTGGTTGCCTTATGCTCGTGTTGAGCAGGACATAATACTTGATCGAGAATTTCATCGTAGGGGAATACATTCGATGCAAGGGTCATACATACTCGACGCAATGATCAGAGGTTTAATATAACATGATCAAGGGTAGTATTTCTTTAAGAATTTGTCATTAATCGGCATCATAAGTATATCGCCTTCTGGATCTATCAGGCGATATGCTCTATTTGAGTGACTGATTCTACCACAAATGGCCTTTCCCACTTGGGTTGAAAATTTTCTTTCATCTTATGTGTCATCACCATGGATCTTCTGACAGCCAAGACGAGGTCGCTTTTCTTGAAAATCCGCTCCTTGATTTTCTTATTAAAGGTTATGGAAATTCGATCTTGATAAAGCTCAATTTGTTAATGAGCCTACAAGCATTTATCATCCAAAGCTTCCAGCTCCTAGAGTCGCAGTCGATGCTTCTCCTCATCTATCATCTCCATTGTCAAAGCAATGCGCAGAGATGGAATCTGGATTTCTAGTGAGAGTACGGCTTCACACCCATATACCAAAAGAATGGTGTAGCTTTCATCAGAGTTCTCACTGCTGTGCGATATGACCATAAGAATTCACCTAATTTGTCATCCCAGACGCGTTGACTTTTTGAGATGAACTTCTTAAGAAGCTTCCCAATAGTTTTATTAAAATCTTCTGCAAGGTCATTAGCGGCGGGGTAGTATACCATTGAAGACACACTTTGGATTCTAAACTTGTTACAGAATCTCTGAAATGCTTGGCTAACGAACTGAGTGAAAAACACCTAGAGGGGGGTGAATAGGTGTAAGTGCTAATCTAGGAACTAAATGCGCTAAATGCGGAAGCTAATGCAAATTTTGCAATCACACTTAATACAACACACAAGTGTAGCCGAATTCCCCGTGAAGGGCTCTGGACTAACTCCTCTTAATTCCCCTTGAATGGGTTGAGGTGCTATGTGAAGCTCTTGTGGTTAAGTATAAGTGAGGCACACACACAATCAAGCCAAGCATATAAGGATGAGCAATATGAAGGATGCAAGGCAATACAAGCAATATATGATATGAATGAAGTATGATGCTTTGCACAAATGTAAAGAGAGAGAGTTTAGAGACAAGTGGATCAAACGCAAACACAATGATATGTTTCGACGTTCGAGCACCTTGCTCTACATCCCCGCCTACACCACCGTGTAGGATTTCCAATCCACTATAACGTCTACCGAGGACTCCCACCGAGGGAACCTTCATCGAGAAGGATTTTTACAACAAGGGAGTACCGAACTCCTCTCTCAAACAACCACCTCACAACCGAGGGGTAGGCCCGTAGCCAATACAACCACAACACCTCTACCGAAGAGGGTTACAACCAATCTCCACCTCACAATAGAGGGAGCAAACCAATCACCCGATCACCTCTACCTAAGAGGGATACAGAAAGAATAAGGGTGTTCAACAAGTGGTTTCTTTCAACCACAAACAATCTCTCTTTCTTTTCTCTTTTTCCACAAAACAAATGATCCTAATAGATTAGGATAGAAGATAGCTCAAGTATGCAAATCAAGGTGTTTTTGGAAACAAGCAACAAAGAAAATACTTGGGAAAACTCTTGTAAAAGATAGAGAATGAAAACCAATACAAATATCCCAAATTCTTATTTTCTTTAATTTTCCAAAACCCTTGAAAAACAATAAAGATGAAATCTTTTTAGCACAAAAACTCTTTTCAAAACTTGTTTAAAACACTGAAGAAGTCAGGAATTTTTAGCTCTAAAAATCTTAGTGAAAACCTCAAACAAATGGGGGTATTTATAGCCCCATCAGAAAACTAGCCGTTAGGCTGATGTGGCAGCCTGACAGGCTGACGGTCGACCGGCCCGGTCGACCGCCAACGGTCAGAATTGTGACCGTTGGGCAACCACGGTCGACCGGCACGGTCGACCCAAACAAACAGAGAGCACTGCTCTCAGTCCCGGTCGACCGCCCGGGTCGACCGTCCTAGAGCTGCCAAACGTGCACAGATCTGTGCACGTCGGTCGACCGGCCAGGTCGACCGACTTCAGCCTAAGTCGACTAACTCAGTTTAGTAGTCGACTGGTTGAAGCCTGGAACAGAAAACTGGGTCAGAAAAACAGTTTAAAAATATTTTGAAAAATCTTTTAAATCTTCTAAAAATCCACAAAACTTATTTTAACATTTTATATTGAAACATAAACTTGTGATAAAAATTTCAAGACATATATCAATCATATTAATTCATTTTTGAGTCTTGCAAATTTTATCAAAAACAAAACTTGTATTTTTATCAAACTTGATTTTTCCATACATGAATAGGATAGTCAAAATAAGTTTGTTTAAGAAGTTTAAGCATGCATGTATAAATAGAAACCCATCTACTATACATATAAACAAATTAAACTTGTTTTGATCTATTATTCATGAAAACCAAATCCAAAACATAAATCTTGTGTGTGTTGTGCACTTGAGCATATCAACTATACTAAGCTTTACAAATGGATCTAAAACATACAATCTAAACTATGGATACCTAAGTCTTCTTGATGACCTTCCATCTTCAAGTTGACTTTCTCCAAAACTCCATCCATGGGCTAGGCAATGTATGATCTTGATGCTTTGGCCCTGGAATCACCATGAAAAGCTTCTAAACTCTTTGTTGAAGCTAATCACCAACTAATATCTTGCTAATGATCTGAAACTTAAAATCACAAGAATATTAATAAATATAACTACATGAGTTAATCATCATCAAAACTAGGGTGGAAGGCCTTTGGGCCAACAATCTCTCCCTTTTTGATGATGACAAAACTCATGGAGTTATATATGCATGGATTAAAGTTAAGCTTCAAAGAAGCTCCCCCTTAACTTATGCATAAACAAATAAACAAAAGATATGCAATGAATGTACATAAACATGTATGCATCAACATGCATAAAACACATAAGCATGTTCTAGAAGCTCTAGATACCAATTAAATTAATAAAATATTAACAAAAATACTAGATGCTCTAGATACCAATAAAACTTAATATATGCAAAAACATAAGTATGCATATATAAAACTCAAATTATTCTCCTCCTTTTTGTCAATCATCAACAAAGGGGTAAACAATCAAAACAACAACAAAAAAAAATTAGGGGTAAAAATCTTTCTTCCCCCTTTATGTCAATCAAAACAATAAAACAATGTTCTTCCCCTTTTTGTCTAAAACAAAAACAAAGTCAATAAGGGGTGACTATAAACAACATGATATCAATAGAAAAATATGTCAATGAAGTATCTTGATACCTATTGAAAGTAAACAAAGATCAATAAATGTTATATGCTATATACATTCATGAAGAGGAAGACGCTAAGTTAGCTTCCCTGCACATATGCATTACATGAAAGAGGGATGTTAAGCCCTAATTCACATAACACACATTATGTAATGCATAAGAGGAGATGTGAAGCTCCCCCTACACACGTGTACCACATAAAGAAGAGATGTTAAGCTCTTCAATACAAGATACACTCATCATGAATCTATATGTAGAAGAGATGTTAAGCTCTCCTTGCATATAGTCAATATAAATCAAAACTTTTGTATTTTACTTTAAACAAAAAATTTTTAGATACCAATTTAAAACACATGACATCTTGATATCAAAAGATAGTATTTTTCCTTTTAAAGTCATATAAACAATTGAAATGACTATTTTCTATCATAAAGTAAGGGAGTGGAAAACTAAATACCAATTGAAATATGAAAATCGAATTTTCTCCCCCTTTATGAAATACCAACAAAAGCTATGCGTAGGCTTGAAATAAGATACCAATTGAAAACTAAATCAATTGAAATAAAGTTGAAGCTCAAGCTCTAGCATAAACAAAATTTGTGCTTAAGATATAGAAATATAATAGCACAAATAAAACAAGTATATGTGTATGAAATAGAATGAGTACCAATCACTAATAGATGATACCAATTGAAAATATACATACACAATAAACATATGAGTATACAAAAAGATCGAAATGATACCAATTGAAAGAGTTCAATGATACCAATTGACATAACAATAAAAGCATGGTATAACTCATATAACTATACCTCCCATCTCATGCACAAGCTTAAAAAGATTTTCAATATAAACATACAAGGCATGGACTCCCATCCAACCTCCCGTTAAGGGTAGGGGTTTTCAAAAAATAGATTTGAAAATAAGCTTTACTTGAAAAACTCTACCAAAAGAAGAATACGAACTAGTTAAATGGGAAATCTTGTTAACTAGTACGAAATCCTTCAAGTAAGGAATAAAAACAAATTATTTTTCATGAAACATGAAGTCCACATGATAATCAACACTCTAAGCCATTTAAGCATAAATATAACTCATGAAAACAAAAACACATGAGTAAATAAGAAATGTGAGTTTACAAATACAATGTGAAGAACATGATCATGAAAATATACAATTTAGCTCAATATTCCTTTAAACACGAAAATCATTAAAACTTATTTAATCTTCAAGGTATATGTATGTCCTATACAAATTAAAGTGTACATACATATCCAAACACAACGAATCCACAAAGATATATGCATGAAGGCACGTGGCTCAAAAAGGATGTATATGTATAACAATAATTTGGATTAAAATAGACATATACATGAAGTCAAACAATTAAACACAAAATCAAGAAAAACTAAATTTTCACCAAAACAAATTTCATTTCAAGGTATATGTATGAATTGTCAACACAATAAGTATACATACATATCCCTAAACACAATTGAGTCCATATATAGATTTGCATGAAAGGCAAATGCTCAAGGGGTATACATGTATATCTTAAAGTTTGGCAAAATACACATATACATGAATTGAAAACTTATACACATAAAACAAATCCAAAAATAGGAATACAAGTTTAAAATGTATGAATCATCAAAACTAGACTATACTAGCACATCTAATGGGTTCAAACAAGCAATCAAGCCCAAACATATATAGATTTATTTGTGGCCCACTATATGCACAAGTATATACCTAGTTTTAGTGAAAACTAACATCTAAACATGTAATCAAGACATGAAGCAAAAAAAATATAAAAATCATCATGATAAATAAAAACATGATTATTATGAATATCCACATGTTATTAGATTTATGATGTACATGATAACTAATCAAATACGAGAACACAAAATAATAATCCACATTAAACATGGGTGTCTCAAATACTATACATGTATATCAAGAATCTAATTATCATGGCATTTTCATACTAATCACTAAACAATGAGAAACATGCTATGAAAGATAAACATGGAAAGCATGTAAACATAAGGAGTTAGAGATTTGATACCAAAACCAATAAGGGCACCGCTCTAATTCTCCAAACCTAGGTGGTCTTCCCACCAAACTTCCCTTGAAAGTGATGCATCCATATGATTTCCATGAAGCTCGGAACGCATCCACTCCAAGGTGTCATCACTCTCACGTCATGTGAGAGCCCACACCTACATCAAAACACGAGGGGTGGTCTTTGGTACCCATACTCTTTTGGGTCCATGGGGGTTAGTAACCTTCTCTATCCCAAACAAACTTATTTGCTAAATTTTCAACATGTATTCTATCATAACAAAATTTAGCAAGGTGGCCCTTACGTCCACAATGTGTACAAGTGTACACATGAGCATACATGTGGTGATGGTGTCCGTGAGGAGCATGTGTATGCCATGGAGGATGTGCATGAATAATAGATGGAACTTGTTTCTTTCGAACCAAGGTTTCTAAACGTGAGTGGTTCATGGCACATTGGCTCATAGTGGAGCCCAAACAATCAACCTTCTTCTTAAGCAAACAAATATCATCATTAATCTTAGAAGAAGAAGTGTGGCATGCAATAGGTGAAGTGTGTGATACTACCCTAGCATGGCAAACATGTGCATCAATCTTATTTTGCAAAATATCATTTTTCTTTAAACAAACATTTAAATCATTTGAAATAGAAATAATTTTGTTTTTCAAAGCAACATTCTCCTTTAAAACAAAATCAATTTTTGAAGACAAATTTTCATTTTTCTTCAAAATAGCATGGCAATCATTTTTAGATTTTAAAAATTCATTTTCTTTAAGTGCAAGTTCTAATTGAGATCTCAATGAATCCCTTTCATTAGAAATCTCCATCTTCTCTTGCAAAACCATATTAAGTCTAGAAAACAAATCTTTATTATCATTGTTAAGGCCTAGACTTTTCTTTTTCAAAATTTTATACTTTTCAATCAATTTTTCACACACTATTAAAAGTTCTTCATTTAAAGCATGGGGATCAACATAATCATTTGAAGAACTAGCACAATCATCATTATCTAAGTGGGGTTCCGAATGTACCTCAAGGGAGTCATTCCCTTGGATTATCAAGTATTGTGAGTCGGACTCTCCACTAGATTCCTCTTCTTGTTGGATAGGCGTTTGAAGCTTGGAGGTGGTGGTTGTTGTCAACAAATTCCACACTGCAAAGGTGGAATCAAAGTTAGAAATACGCATAAGATAATCTTTAGGTAAAGTGCTTCTAATGGCCTCAAGGGCTTGTGCATTGGCCCCTATATGATTGCGATCACCAAGATAACATCTCTTGGTAGCCGCAAGAAAAACATGCAAACCTAGGGTCTTTAGGTATGAGGACATCCTATACTTCCAAACAACAATGTTGGAAGGATCAAAGCTAGGTGGGGTCATGAAGTCCATGGATGTAAACTATATGTGTGCAAACAAGCAAATGCAAAACAAGATTAGCAAACAAATGGATCTCACTCCTAGGATGTTAAGCCTAAGTATCAGGAGCACTAGCTCTGATACCAATTGAAAAACACCTAGAGGGGGGGTGAATAGGTGTAAGTGCTAATCTAGGAACTAAATGCGCTAAATGTGGAAGCTAATGTAAATTTTGCAATCACACTTAATACAACACACAAGTGTAGCCGAATTCCCCGTGAAGGGCTCTGGACTAACTCCTCTTGATTCCCCTTGAATGGGTTGAGGTGCTATGTGAAGCTCTTGTGGTTAAGTATAAGTGAGGCACACACACAATCAAGCCAAGCATATAAGGATGAGCAATATGAAGGATGCAAGGCAATACAAGCAATATATGATATGAATGAAGTATGATGCTTTGCACAAATGTAAAGAGAGAGTTTAGAGACTAGTGGATCAAACGGAAACACAATGATATGTTTCGACGTTCGAGCACCTTGCTCTACATCCCCGCCTACACCACCGTGTAGGATTTCCAATCCACTATAACGTCCACCGAGGACTCCCACCGAGGGAACCTTCACCGAGAAGGATTTTTACAACAAGGGAGTACCGAACTCCTCTCTCAAACATCCACCTCACAACCGAGGGGTAGGCACGTAGCTAATATAACCACAACACCTCTACCGAAGAGGGTTACAACCAATCTCCACCTCACAATAGAGGGAGCAAACCAATCACCCGATCACCTCTACCTAAGAGGGATACACAAAGAATAAGGGTGATCAATAAGTGGTTTCTTTCAACCACAAACAATCTCTCTTTCTTTTCTCTTTTTCCACAAAACAAATGATCCTAATAGATTAGGATAGAAGATAGCTCAAGTGTGAAAATCAAGGTGTTTTTGGAAACAAGCAACAAAGAAAATACTTGGGAAAACTCTTGTAAAAGATAGAGAATGAAAACCAATACAAATATCCCAAATTCCTATTTTCTTTGATTTTCTAAAACCCTTGAAAAACAATAAAGATGAAATCTTTTTAGCACAAAAACTCTTTTCAAAACTTGTTTAAAACACTGAAGAAGTCAGGAATTTTTAGCTCTAAAAATCTTAGTGAAAACCTCAAACAAATGGGGTGTTTATAGCCCCATCAGAAAACTAGCCGTTAGGCTGATGTGGTAACCTGACAGGCTGACGGTCGACCGGCCCGGTCGACCGCCAACGGTCAGAATTGTGACCGTTGGGCAACCACGGTCGACCGGCACGGTCGACCCAAACAAACAGAGAGCACTGCTCTCAGTCCCGGTCGACCGCCCGGGTCGACCGTCCCAGAGCTGCCAAACGTGCACAGATCTGTGCACGTCGGTCGACCGGCCAGGTTGACCGACTTCAGCCTAAGTCGACTAACTCAGTTTAGTAGTCGACTGGTTGAAGCCTGGAACAGAAAACTGGGTCAGAAAAATAGTTTAAAAATATTTTGAAAAATCTTTTAAATCTTCTAAAAATCCACAAAACTTGTTTTAACATTTTATATTGAAACACAAACTTGTGATAAAAATTTCAAGACATATATCAATCATATCTATTCATTTTTGAGTCTTGCAAATTTTATCAAAAACAAAACTTGTATTTTTATCAAACTTGATTTTTCCATACATGAATAGGATAGTCAAAATAAGTTTGTTTAAGAAGTTTAAGCATGCATGTATAAATAGAAACCATCTACTATACATATAAACAAATTAAACTTGTTTTGATATATTATTCATGAAAACCAAATCCCAAACATAAATCTTGTGTGTGTTGTGCACTTGAGCATATCAACTATACTAAGCTTTACAAATGGATCTAAAACACACAATCTAAACTATGGATACCTAAGTCTTCTTGATGACCTTCCATCTTCAAGTTGACTTGCTCCAAAACTCCATCCATGGGCTAGGCAATGTATGATCTTGATGTTTTGGCCCTGGAATCACCATGAAAAGCTTCTAAACTCCTTTGTTGAAGCTAATCACCAACTAATATCTTGCTAATGATCTGAAACTTAAAATCACAAGAATATTAGTAAACATAACTACATGAGTTAATCATCATCAAAACTAGGGTGGAAGGCCTTTGGGCTAACACTGAGGTCCAATCATGGACAATCCGTCAAGCGGTAGACTACTAGATGTTTGATAAACTTAATCACGTCAGATGTCTTCACCTCCTTTAGAGGGATAGCCTCTGCCCATTGATGAAGTAATCAGTTATGGCTCAGATAACCGGTGTTCTTTGGATGAAGGTGGGGGGATAGGACCAACCACATCCATTCCACATTTCAAATGGCCAGGAAGAAGTCATAGGACGAAGATGTCCTTGTGCTTAATGAATGAAATCACCATGGATCTAATAGGTGTAGCATCACTTAGCATAAGAGATAGTGTCAAAGATCATCTTTGGCTAATAATATCCAAGTCTTCAGAGTCGATCACCAAGCTTTGAACCAGGCTGGTAAGCTCCGCACATACCGTTATAAGCCTCTTTGAGTGCTTCTTGTGCCTCTTTGAGTGCTTCTTTTACCTCTTTATGTGATAGGCAGCGAAGGAGGATTCAATCATGCGATCAGCGATACATTGTTCTTATAATCACATTGTAATAGAATTTAGGGCTTTCCTTCTAATGGCAGCCGCCTCTTTAGGTTAATAGGGCAGAATGTTATACAATGCGTAATCGATATATGAGAATTACCAAGCATGAGGTACCGCTTGATTTTCTCAAACGCTTGTTGGCAAGCATCGTCTCAGATGAATAAAACACCCTTCATCAATTTGGTGAAGGGTTGGCATCGTCCTGAGAGATTTGAGATAAACCTCTGAATATATGCTAATTTTCCTTGCAATCCTCTAAGCTCTCTAAGATTTTTTAGAGGTTGCATTTCTTAGGTGGCGCAGAGTTTCTTTGAGTCAAGGTGGATTCCTTTGGATGTCATGACAAACCTGAGAAATTTACCGTTGGCTACCCCCAGAAAAGATTTGGTGGGATTTATCTTCAATTGATGCACCCGCATGATATCAGATATTGTCTTCAGATCTGCTATGTGATCGCCTTTGGTATGGCTTTTCACTGCAATATCGTCTACGTAGCATTCTACTGTTTTGCTATATACTCGTGGAAAATTGCATTCATAGCTCTCTGGTATGTCACTCATGCATTCTTCAATCCGAAGGGTATCACAGTATAGCAATACACCCTAATGGTGTCCTGAAAGATGTATGCTTCTCATCGTTAGGGTATATCTTAATTTGATTGTATCCCGAGAATCCATCCATGAAAGACATCCGCTCGAATCCACAAGTGTTGTCGATCATGATATCCGTGATTGGAAAGGGAAACTTATCTTTAGGACATGTCTCATTTAGATCACGGAAATTAATGCAAATCTAGATCTTCCCATTCTTCTTGGTAACGGGAACGATATTGGCTACCCAATCAGGGTGTTGTTCTTTCCTGATGAATTCAGAGGTGGATGCTGAGGTACTGCTTGATTTTCTCGAACGCATGTTGGCAAGCATCGTGCCAGATTAATAAAACACCCTTCTTCATCAATTTGGTGAAGGGTTGGCATCGTCCTGAAAGATTTGAGATAAACCTCTAGATATATGCTAATTGCCCTTGCAATCCTCTAAGCTCTCTAAGATTCCTTAGAGATTGCATTTCTTAGATGGCGCAGACTTTCTTTGGGTTGAGGTGGATTCCTTTGGATGTCATGACAAACCCGAGAAATTTACTGTGGCTACCCCCAGAAAGGATTTGGTGAGATTTATCTTCAATTGATGCACCCGCATGATATCGGATACTGTCTTTAGATCTGTAATGTGATCGCCTTTGGCACGACTTTTCACTGCAATATCGTCTACGTAGCATTCCACTGTTTTGCTATATACTCGTAGAAAATTGCATTCATAGCTCTCTGGTATGTCACCCCTGCATTCTTCAATCCGAAGGGCATCACAGTATAGCAATACACCCCTAATGGTGTCCTGAAAGATGTATGCTTCTCATCGTCAGGGTACATCTTAATTTGATTGTATCCCGAGAATCCATCCATGAAAGACATCCGTTCGAACCCACAAGTGTTGTCGATCATGATATCCGTGATTGGAAGGGGAAACTTATCTTTAGGACACGCCTCATTTAGATCACAAAATCAATAAAAATACAGATCTTCCCATTCTTCTTGGTAACGGGAATGATATTGGCTACCCAATCAGGGTGTTGTTCTTCCCTGATGAAACCAGAGTCTATAAGCTTCTTGACTTCCAATTGAATCGCTTCCATTATCTCTGGATAGAACCATCGTTATTGTTGCTTGACGGACTTCGCATCCGGATTGATGTTGAGGCGATGCATAGCCACAAAAGGGTTGAGCCCAGGTATATCCTCGTAGTTCGAAGTGAAAACATGTATATACTCTCGCAAAAAAGATATTAGATCTTCCTTCTCGGGAGGTGAAAAGCTTTCGCTTATAAAGTTGGGTTTAGGATTAGGCTCATCTCCTAAATTAACTTGGATTACCTTATCCTCTGTGGATTATTCACGCTGTTCAAAGCGAATATCCCAAAGAGTGTTCAGGTGTTTGATCTAGGGATTTGTGTCTGACTGGATCATTTCTTCGTCCCCATCTTTTGGATGGCTTGTTTAAATTATGTTTACCGAAATATCTTTGAAGATACCGCCAATACTGACATCTGACTCACATGATGACGTGCCTGATGAGCGGTCATAATATAATGACTCTTCGACTCAGAGACGGGATTGGAGTTGACACATAGCCTAACCCCCTGTGAATTCAGTGATAATAATCAGGGCCTTTCCCTTTTGGAACGAAAGATCGAAGCAGTGTTCACCTTTCTTTGTCAAAGTTCAAGCCAAGAGCACTTGTTAGGTCATACCCCATATTCTCCATCATTTTGAGTACATTTGGCTCGTAATGAGAGAACTGAGGGAGTTCAGTCTCATTTTTTGAGTCTTCACGAATCATTTGTTTGGACTCGACTCTTCCAAAAAAAAGATTGGTTTTTGACCTCTGCGTCTTGCTGAGACCTCGAAGAAGGATCCTTGCACATCACTGATACTTTGATATGCTTTGAGGGATGATCTCACTGGTACATGCAATGATGTCAAGGCATCTATTGCCGACCAAGGGTCATCATCTACATCGATACTAGTATCTGATGATACAAAGTAAGAAGCAACACAGAGAAATAATCCAAATCTAACTCTTCATTAATATACAACTCACTTATATCATTGGTGGTGTTATTGACATCGAGCTTATTAACGCTCGTTACAAGTGGATTCAACTCTCAAAGACATTCTTCTTCTACCTCTGGCTCAACATCAGCTTCGTTGCCAGAGTCTAGCTCCTCTGGCTGGAGATTCTTATCTGTTTCCAGAAAATTCTGGTACAAGAGGGAATCTGTGAAGTAGTTCCCTATCCCTTTAAATGGATGCCTTTCGACAATCAACATTCAGACTTTTTCATCTCCGTCAATATACTTCATGACTTGATGGAGAGTATAGGGGATAATGGAATTGCGATAAATCCACGGCCATCCCAGCAGCAAATTATTTGAAGTGTCGGCGCCAATAACATAGCACGTCACCTTAGATTTTAGGTCTCCTATCTGGCATTTGAGTTTAATCTTTCCCATTGGACGTTTACCATTGGCGTTAAAGCCGTAAATGGTAGTTTAAGTGATGCTCAATCGATGAATAGGGATTCCCAAGTGCTGCATGACCCGGCGGGGCATGATGCTCAACGTGGATCCTGGATCCACCTGAATGCAGCTCACCTCAGATGATCCAATATATCCTGTGAAGTACAGAGGCCTATCATGTTTTCCCTTAACCTACATGTCATATGTAGTTAAAGTTATGTAGAGGATATGTTGAGAGGCGTGGAGGCAGTTTTCTTCATCTTCCTTCTCTAGTTTAGCCAGAATCCGGACCATGAAGGCCTCATCATCAGCTAAAGTTTCTTTTAGAGCTTCTCTTGTTGACTTGGACAGTCTCAGGAGCTCATAGAGGGTAATCCTGGCTGGGAGGTTGGCCAATTGAGCCAAAACATCAAAGCGGTAAGGTGCTAAAGATCCCTCTGCTTTGTCTTTTAGGAGAACTTTGGCACACTAAAACTAATTTGCTTCTCCACAGGTTACTTCGTGGATTTCTTGGTTGGCTCTTGGGTGGGTTTAGGTTGATTTGTCACCATTTAGTCATATTTCTTCAAGTACGACTGACTCGAGTGAGACCCTGCCACGAGCGGTGCATTCGGTTCTGCAGTAAGGATGATTGTCTCCTCCTCCGAATCGTTAGCAAAGGAACATTACTTTTCACTTCTCGAGAGGAAGCACACACACCATATTGCAAGGTGAAGTTTTTGATTTGCCTTTGGACTTTCTGTTGGTAATAGTAGCCCACTACTGGCTTTCCATGAGGTCAGGATGAACCCACATGATCTCTCCCTGAGAAGTAGGAACAGGTAAGAGACGTTTCTCACGTTAGTGTTGAGGATCTGTATTGACCACCTGCAGTTCCCCTTTCGGGATGGGAACTACTCGGGCCGGCGTTGGAGGCTGTACCCCGAACTGAAAGAATGACATCATGTTAGCTGTCACTTTCTTCTGCTCCGGGTGGATCTTGAGCACCTCCGCATCAATTAAAACTTAGAGAATGTCTTTGAAGATGTAACAGCTTTTGGTAGGGTGCCCTAGCATCCTATGGTACAAGCAATAATTGGGGTTGCCAGTCTTGATCACCTCCTTAGGACGTCTGGCTTCAGGAAGCTTCTGTTTGTTGCTCTTGTTGAGTAACTTGAATAACGAATCGACATGCTCGTGCTTGAAGAAGTATTGCTTGTTGGTGCGTGGTTGGATTGAAGAGCTACCCCCTCTAGTCGTTGGGGTTTAGAGGAAGACTTCATCTCTGTCGCCAGTATGTCTTTCCTTTAACTTGAAAAGATGCCTCTGGCACGCGCCTTGTCAACTTCTCGGGTCTGGGCTTGTTTTCTTCTGTCTTAACCCTGACGACAATCTCCTCTGCCTGCTCGCTTTGCTTCTTCCAACTTTTAGCTACTCCTATCTGAGTTAGGAGTGAGGTTTGCAAATTGTGGCAGCATATTTCCACCAAGGTGGCCTGAGTCATACGCTGGGATATCAGAGTGTCATATTTTGAAATCTCTTCACAAATACTTTAACTGACTTTCCTTTCCTTTGTCTCATCACCAGGAGAGTTGGCACTGTAATCTTCGAATCATCTTCGAAGAAATGGGTGAGGAAAAGCTTCTCCAGATCACTTTAATTCTTAATAGAGCCTTCTGAGAGCTTCATGAACCATTCAAAAGTAATCCCTTTCAAGGTGCCAATGAACAAACATGCCAGGATGGTATCATTTGATACTACATTTCCTGTCTGAGACTTGAAGTAGTATATATGCTAATTCGGTGACTCCTTGCCATCGAAGGCTTATAGGGTCAGAGCCTTGAACTTGGGAGGGCCAGGTATGGCCGGATCACTCCTTGCTTCTTGGAGGCCTTTCTGATTGGCGAGGGCTTCGAGACGCTGCTATAGTTTACTCATCCTTTTAGAATGAGTGCTCATATTCTCTGAATTTCCTTACTCTTCAGATGGAGGCTTGGATGACTTAGAGTTGGAATGCTCCTCCTTCTCGGTATATGTAGAAGACGAGCCTTCCCTTTACTTCCGTTTGCCTTTGGACTTCTTGGAAGGAATCTTGGACTTCGGCTTCTTCTTTTTGTCTTCAAGCAATTGCGAAAGCATCTTCTTGAGACTGTCGATAGATTCTTGTTGAGTACGAATAATATCGAGTTGTTCCCCTTGGGCCTGGGCTTGTTGTTCAAAGTACCTAGCCATTTCTTTAGGAGTTCCCGCCATATATGCAAAAGCTTCTTTCTCTATAGAAGAGTTCGAGGCCTGTGATTCTGCAATGGCAGAGCGTGTCTCGCTTACTTCAATATCCCGGCTAGGGTATTATAGTCCACTGGGGGTAGTACACCAGTCCGAGTGCGGGTATGCCGTTACACTCCTTTCGGTTCGGTATCAGACTCGTCAGAGCTGACTATTGGCTGCTTTCCCTTTTTATTTGGCGTAGTGCTTAGACCCACCATGTTTGCAATAACTTCAGGGTACTCCGCATCAGGAAAGATTCTTCTTGTGCGGGTGCGATGCCTTTTGGCCGAGCGGGAGACTGATGTAGATGATAACCTATTGAACACTAACTGTTTACTTACGAGCTGTAGTGGCATTCAGAGAGCACCGCTGTGATGAGCCATTCACAGTAGCATTGTGGAGTGATTTGATGAACAGTCATCTTTTTTGTTAAGTAGTCCCTTAGATCCATCGGAGGGGGATCGAAGAGACCAGCCTCGAGTCTCGAATGATGAGGACTATTCAGCTCCCCTCTGACTTTAGCCACTGGAGAGCGAATGTTAACCTTGCATCGCAACTCTGAGATGCAAGTCTCATGGGCACATGGTTCAGAGACGTGGACTTCACATTCTGTAGAATAGATGTGGCTCTCGCATTTTGGCTTTGAGATGTGGGTTTCATGCCTCTGCTGAGAAGAGACGCGGACTTCGCATTGCTGATTGTCGTGTTTGCCTGGTGACACTTAAGAAATGTGGACTTCATGAATCCCGCTTCTGACGTAGAGGTACGGGTCTCGTGTTACTGAGAAGAGATGCGGACCTCGCGTTGTTGAACATTGCATTTGTGAGGTGGAGCCTCAGAAACGCGAGCCTCTTAAGCTCTGTGTTATGGTATCCAGACACTGACTTCACGTGTTGATGCAGTTCAGAAGAGACGAGGGCCTGAGCTTCGCCTCCTGTATCTACTGCGCAAATGGTTTTCAAATTTCTTCCATCTATTGACGACACGCGCGTTGCCTCTGTCGATGTTCAGCATCCTGGTTATGCTTCTCGGGTTGCTGAGAACCCCTGGTAACTTAGAGCTGAGGAATGTTGAGAGGAGGGGCGTGGCAAGATCGACCTTCAATGACGTTGGCCTCACGGGTCTCATGGGAGATGTTGATGCAGGCCACGCGCGCGATGCAGTTAGAAATGACGTTGTTTGCGCAGGCCATCTTTGGGAAAGTCTCTGAAGAGACTTGATAGCGGATCTTTGAGGAGACCTTACGGTATTATTGCACCACCCCGGGGTTCTTAGAGCTAGAAGAGAGGAATTCCTCGTACTTTGCTCAGTCGAATTTTACGACAAGTGACTCGATCGTCATTCCCATGAAGTTGATGTCACCTTCCACCATAACTTGCACATCAATGAAGAAAGTAGTCTCCAGTAGAGTCGCCATCTCTAGTAAGGGGAGAAAATTTGAAGGAGGGGTTGCAAGATTTTCTTGAATCATTGAAAAATTACAACTTAAATTCCAACTACAAGAGAGAGAAGACACTCAAGCTTAGATCTTCTTTTTGTTTAAGGCTGAGTCTTTGTGTAGCGATGGAAAGTGAATCTTGCATTCTGTTGACCAGGTGAACGTCAAGCCCTTTTGGAACTCTTCTCTTTAGATCACAGATGGAGTAGCACAACTCCTATCCAATGAAATTTGAAAGAGACTTAGGTAAAAACTTGAACTCAGCAAGTTTATATAGAAGAGTTGAACTCTTTGTAAAGCTAAACTTTCTCAGCTGAAAAATTTCGACCCCTCTTCAGTAGCAAACAGAGCTATTTATAGGGGTTCCAAGGGTAAAACTATAGCTTAAAAACCCTCCATAATGGTGGTTAACTCCCCTCATTACATGGGCAGTACTTGACCCAGTAATGGAGGTATAACTGAGATGCAGGGCTCCTCTATAGTTGAGACGCGAGCTTGAGCTTTACATTTGGCCGTGAAGGTGATGCTGGACGCGGGTCTCGAGCTCTGCATTTAGGCGCCGCTGTGGTGTTGAAACGCGAGCCTCAAACTCTGTGTTCTCTCATTGATGTGATGTTGGATGCGTGCCTCGATCTTTGCATCTGAGATGCAAGCTTCAAACTCTGTGTTTGAGACGCGGGCTTCAAGCTCTGCGTCTTGGTATTGAAGTGATGCTGAGACGCGGGCTTCCAACCTTGCGTCTTGGTATCTGATGACTTGTCTTCAATAATTTTAGATAGTCTACAGTTACTTGATGGTATGAATGTAGCCTTTACCAAACCAAATTTCAATCCCTACTCCAAGACATACAACCTGGGATAGAGGAATCATCCCAACTTTTCTTGGAGTTAGTCTGGTCCTGAGCAGCCAAGACAATATTTTTCACATCAATTCGCTGCTCAGACTAATCAACCCCATTTTCAACTGACTTACCAACACAATTTTCAGCTTGCTTACCAACAATTACAAAATCATCTAGATACAAAATTAAAGATTTGGACGGAGGATTAGAAACCTTGTCTAAAACTCAAGCCTCAATTATGAGCAGCCACAACTAGGTATTAATAGGCTAGAAGTTCAGATAAGTCAATTGGCAAGCTCACTTAATGAAAGACAAAAAAGAAACATTACCAAGTCAGCCATTACCTAATCCAAAGTGTTAATAAAGTCAAAGACGTAAAACCAAAACAATGCAACACTATTCATATTCTAAAGTCTAAAAAACAAATAAATAACCAGGTTTCAAATGCTTTAGTGTTCAATCCACCAATGTCTGCATAACCAAAAACTATTTCAAACAACCCATCTTCATCATCAAGTTCACAACCATCCACTTCAAAGTCTTACGAAAAGGATAAATCAGCTGAGCAAATAGACAAGCTGATCGTTCTGTAAAAGTCCCAAGGGGAAATTATAGATGTCCTTATATGGGTCGGGGAGTTAATCTACCCCACGGATTTCATTATTTTGGAAACACAATCAGTGCTGAATTCGAAAGCTCAAACCCCAGTTATTTTAGGATGCTGAATTCGAAAGCTCAAACCCCAGTTATTTTAGGATGACCCTTCCTAGCAACAACAAATGCAATCATAAACTATAGGAACAGGTCAATGTGCTTAACTTTTGGCGATATAACTAAGGAGGTGAATGCTTTCCACCTGGGAAAACAACCACGAGATGTGGATGACCAATCATTTGAAGTGAACTTGATTAAAGGACTGACCAGTGAACATGAGGAAGAGCTAGAGTATAAGTCTGAACACGAATTTGATTTGAAGTCGAATGACTTCAACCTTGACCAAAATAATAGACTCGACAGTAAAGTGGGCAACAAATGCAACCTCAAACATTCCCTTACAAGAAGAACAACCCTTGATTAATCATATCCCTTCATCCGAATTGAAAGCTTTCCCTAGTCATCTCAAGTACCAGTACTTAGGTGAAAAGGAAGCTTTCCTAGTGATCATTGCTTCCCATTTAACAGAAAAACAAGAAAAGAATCTTCTTGCTATATTAAGAGAAAATAGGGAGGCCATTGGTTGGACCATGGCCGACATCAAGGGGATCAGCCCGTCCATTGTGCAACATCGAATTCATCTAATAGAAGAGGCAAAGCCAAAATGAGACCACAGCGCCGACTCAACCCCGTTATGCAAGAGGCTGTCGGGTAGAGATCCTTAAACTGCTAGACAATGAAATAATTTATCCTATGTTTGATAGCCAATGGGTAAGTCCAGTCCACACTGTACCCCAAAAGGCCGGCTTTATTGTGGTGGAAAATGACAAAAAGAATTAATACAAACTTGTCTTCCAATAAAGATTTGAGTTTGCATTGATTATCACAAGCTGAGCTTCACCACATGTAAAGGCCATTTTCCTCTACCCTTCATAGATCAGATGCTAGAAAGACTAGCCGGACACGAGTACTATTGTTTCCTGGATGGTTATTCAAGATAAAATCAAATTCTCATTGCTCCCGAAGACCAAGAGAAAACAACTTTCACCTGTCCCTTTGGAACATTTTCATACCATAGGATGTCATTTGGATTATGCAACGCTCCTGCAACATTCCAACGTTGCATGCTTAGTCTATTCTCGGACATGGTGGAAAGATTTTTGGAGATATTTATGAATAACTTTTCAATCTACGGAGAATCTTTTAACTAATGTCTGCATCATCTCAAATTGGTCTTACAAAGATGTATGGAAAAGAATTTGACACTTAACTGAAAAAAGTGTCATTTTATGATCAAACACAGAATCATCCTTGGGCATGAAGTTTCAAGATGAGGAATTGAGGTTGATAAGTCCAAGGTGGAAGGGATAGCTAAACTCCCAGAACCAAAATGCTTAAAAGACATCAGATCTTTTCTAGGACACGCTGGTTTTTATAGAAGATTTATTAAAGAGTTCAGCAAAATCACTAGACCTTTAACTAATCTTTTAGGAAAAGATGTGCCCTTTCATTTTGACGATGGATGTCTAAAGGCTTGAAAGGAGCTGAAACAAGAACTTATCTCTGCACCGATAATTTCGGCACCCGATTGCACTAGACTCTTTGAAGTCATGTGTGATGCCTCTGATTATGTCATTGGTGCTGTCCAAAGACATCGTATTGATAACAGGCAATACATGACTTACTATGCTAGTAGGACACTTAATGATGCCCAACTCAATTACACAACAACTGAAGAAAAAAAATTTAGCAGTTGTGTTTGCATTGGAGGAATTCCAACAATATCTACTCGGGTCCAAAACAACGGTGTTTACCGATCATTCCACCCTACGATATTTGCTGCAAAAGAAAGACGCCAAGTCTAGACTCATTCATTGGATCCTTCTTTTGCAAGAGTTTGATTTAGAAATCAAGGACAAAAAGGGCGCTGAAAATGTGGTGGCAGATCATTTGTCTAGAATCCTAAACGCACCAGTGGAAACCATCCCAATTAATGATAACTTTCTTGACGAACACATCTTAGTGATGTGCAAAGAGCCCTGGTATGCTGACATTGTAAATTATCTTACAACTGAGCAAAAACCTCTAGCTAGTCAGGACAGGACAAACATCGCTTTTTCACACAGATACGGTCCTTCTTCTGGGATAAACCATATCTCTTCAAATATTGTCCTGACCAGATCATTAGAGGTGTCTTCCTAAGAATGAACACCCTAGTGTGCTGACATTTTGTCACGAGTATCCATGCGATGGACACTTTGGTTCCCGCAAAACTGCTAAGAAAGTTCTGCATAGCTGGTTCTACTGGCTAACTTTCTTTAAGGACTCCTATAATTTTTGCAAACTCTGTGTAATATGTGGGACGAATCATACGTAAGGATATGATATCCCTTACCCCAATTCTGGAAGTGGAAATTTTTGACGTGTAGGGCATCAATTTTATAGGACCCTTTCTGATTTCTTTTGGCAACCAATTCATTTTGGTAGCCGTTGATTACGTTTCAAAGGGGGTAGAAGTTATGCCAACGAGGATGAATGACAATCGAGTTGTCATCAAGTTTTTGATAGAAAATATAATTTCACGCTTCAGAGCCCCCATGCGATAATAAGCGACAACGAGAGTGATTTCTGTAATCAGGCTTTTGAAGCCTTAACGCAGAAGTACTCCATTTCTCATAAATTATCCACCGCCTACCATTCTCAGACAAATGGGCAGGTGGAGGTGACAAATAGACAAATCATTGTCATCCTGGAGAAAATCATAGGACAGAATAGGAAGAATTAGTTGGTTAAGCTTATTGATGAACTATGGGCTTATCAGACCGCCTACAAAACTATTTTAGGGATGTCTTCATGCCGAATGGTATTTGAAAATCTTGCCATCTTCCAGTAGAGCTTGAGCACTGAGCTTTGTGGGCTACTAGACAACTTAATTTTGACTTAAAAAGGCTGGTGACTTAAGGAAGTTACAAATTTTCGAGCTTGAAGAAATAAGAAACGAAGTCTATGATAACGCTCGAATTTCTAAAAGTAGAACCAAACTCTTCCATGATCAGTCCATACAGAGGAAGAATTTTGTCCCTGGACAAAAGGTTCTGCTGTACAACTCTAAGTTTCACCATTTTACTGGAAAATTGAAGACACGTTGGTCAGGATCATTTCTAGTTACCGTCTTTTCACATGGTGTAGTGAAAATTTTTGATTCAAAGAACAGTAATGTATTTAAAGTCAATGGTCAGGGATTAAAATCGTTCTTCACCACTGAACTAGAGTTACACAGAACTTTTGAACTGGGTCTATGTGACCCAGCATATGAGTGATCAGGTCCTTATCTAATTTCTCTTGATAATCATTGTAAAAAACTTTTAGGGGACCTTTTTTTGTAAATAACCATTTGTCTTTTTCTTTTAAAAAAATAATAAATATATATATAAAACAAAAAGATTTTTTTAGATTTTATACAGAATTTTAAACACCAAAATCCCCAATTCAAAATTCTTAAATCCTTTAAGGGTTAAAAAAGAAAGTCATAATCTTTCAGCCTATTTATACCCCTCCTCTCTCTCCCATGGGTATCATCTTCCAAATTTTAACCTAGATCTGAAGAGGAGAGAAAGGAGCGCCACCAACCCACCAAAATCCAACCCCTCTCTACATAACTTTGTCGTGGAAAATCCTATTTTGCCACGTTTTCATAGCTTTCCTGATGATCCAGCTGCCCCGCCAGGGTCTTTACTTGTCATCGTGAAGTGTAGATCCCAGATCTACTACCAATTTCATCTCTGTGGTCACTGAGGCTGCTGGGGCAGTCTATCCTTGGTTTTTTTCCCCACACGATTTCCTGGAGAGGTTTGCATATCATTTTCCCTCTCTTTACGAATTTTTCTTCCATGGCTCCCACCATCTTTGCTAAGAAAAATTTTGCTAGAATTTTCATGGATGTTAATGGTTATGCCACTATTTTCTTAGATCATATTCGGGAGAGGAATTGGTTTAGACTAATGTACGACAATGAGGATAGGGATGTGTATTATTACCCCAATTTGATAATTCAATTCTACACACACATTGACATATCCACCATTGATCACGATCTCATACTTTCATTGTGCACTGATTCTGGAGATTTTGTAGTTAACATCAACACGAATGAGATGATCATACGATCTCCTGTCTTCCACAATATGATGCACCATTGCCTCTCATCGTTTATATAACTGTTATGGGTGTGAGATGTTGGGAGAAAGACCATAGGCTCAACGCGAGCACCACATTTCATAATGTGCATTGTGTTGGATGATGGGTCCAATGCAATATCTTAGGTCTAGATCACACCACATCTTTCAACAGCCCAGTGCTGCAAATTATACACAACCTGATGACTAGGCAGTACACGGTTTGTTTGAACACTGTGCTCTGACAACACATAATTATCAATTTCCAGCGCACTCGGGGTGCAAAGTATTCGCATCGGTCCTTGTCACTCGCATGTACACTGCCAGACGAATTCTTTTATCATATGATTGGGTCTACATTTCCACAAAGCGTATCACGAGTGCTTGCCTTCATACGATATGGACACCTACTGTATTAACAGAGGACGTTCATGCTGAGACTTCCTCAGAGGAATGAAGTGACGAAGAGGTTGAGAGTGCCTTTTGGCAATAACCACCTCCTACTGACACAAAGGCTTTCATGTCCTACATTTGGAAGGGCATGAATAAAATCTTTAAGGAGGAAGCCAAATTACGAAAAAGAGTGGAGAAATAAAACGAGAGGTTAGAATGAATTGAAGAGGGTTTGCGGCGTTCTCAATCTATACGCAAGTACTTCAGCTGGCCCAAGTAGGTGCTGGAGGTGATTTCATACCATTACCTAACTTATGCATTCACATTTCATTTTTCATACATTGAGGACAATGCATATGATAGGTGTGGGGGGATACTAACGTAGATTTTTTCTTTTTTAGATGCTTTTTAGATTTTTCTTCTTTCTTTTAGCTTTTTAGATTTTTCTTTTCTTTTAGAAAATTTCTTTTCCATTATTAAAAAAATAATCCATTTTTAAGAAAATTAACCTGATCTTAGGAATTAGGGAAACTCTAAACTAGAATTTCTTAATATAAGTTAAAATAAGAAGAATTGTTGAATTTTTAGGTTAAGAAAAAAGAGTAGAAAGATAATTAGATTTTGAATTTTTTTAAGTATTATATACATTTACATGTTGAGGGATCAAAACAAAGACCTAAATATCTTTATTTATAAAATATATATATAATAAAAGTAATAAAAATTTTGTAAATATAAATAAATAAACACTTGATCACTAATTAAGCTGGTTAGTTGTGCCTTAAGAAGCATGATCAGTCACGCCTAAAGGTGGTTAAGCGCTTAGCATTCGTGGCCTTGTTTACTCGAGTCCTTGAACTTTAGGGATGTATTCTCATCTGGTGCCATAAGATCATCTGGTCTGAGAGTCATCGGTTCAAGGCTCACTACATGGGTAATTAGAAAGCCTAATGAAGCTAAGAAAAATAATAAGTGTACATATATGTCTATATTAAAAAAATTAAAAAATAATAATAATGTGTGTGTGTGTATATATATATATATGAAAATATAAGTAAAGGTATCATAGTCTAAGTGCAATTCCTCATACATATAAGTGTATATATTTTAGGCTTAATGCAAAATTCAATGATCTCTACTTTTGAAAATTAACCTTAATTGAAGACAAAACTTCGAGCGGAGACTTATAATTAGGAAGGAATAGTTTAGGTTAACCTAAAACTATAAAGATCACTTAAATTTTTGCAAAAATAGATTGTAAACTTTCTTTCTTTCTTTGAAAATAAGTTTTCAAAACCACTAACATTTCCCTTTTTTTATGGATTTTGTGGGTGTAATTCGCTGAAAACACTCAAGAGACAAAACTCTTTCTCTAGGGAAAACCTAGAGATTTAACGACTTGTTGCACATACTCAGTGCAATCGCGTTACCTGCAAAAGTGGTGTAATAATTTTGTAGTTTACTTTTTTAGTTTAGTTTCTTCCTTTTTGTTTTACTCAGGACGAGCAAAAAGATAAGTGTGGGGTTGTGATTAGTAGTCAATTTTGCATCATTATCATCACATTTCCTACCAAACTATATTAATTATGTTACTAATAAATCTCTTTTGGGTATTTTGGAGATAATCAAAAGGTCAAGGGCAGGATTGTAACATAATTCTGACTTTCCAGCTATTTTTCAGATTATTAAAGAATTTTCTTTAGGAGTAAGAGAGATCCTTCTAGATAGAGGTAGATTAGTCCTAAAAATAAGAGAATAAACCTGGAGTAATGCTAGCCCAAGTACGTGAAGAATTAGATATTCTCCTGAGCTCCCTTCTAGAAGAGAAATAGTTGAAATTGGATCAAGGTGTCTGCGCTTAATCAATCAGCGAAAACTGATTTTTGCCGCGTTTTCGCGGTAATCCTGGGGATATAGCCATGGATCAAGGACACGTTGTTGGCCCAAAGGCCCTTCACTCTAGTTTTAATGATGATTAACTCATGTAGTCATGTACTAATGATCTTGTGCTCATTTAGTTTCAGATATTCTATCAAGATCTTAGTTAGTGTATAGCTTCAACAAAAAATTAAAAGTCAAGTTTTGAAGCAAGCACGTGTTGATTCAAGAGCTCGCGCATCAAAGATCGCGCATCAAGTACTCAAGAGGAGTCTAACTCTTTGGATGAAGGTTGGACCAAGTCAAATTTTGGAGAAGAAGATTTTCAAGACTTGAGTCGAGTTTGTAAGTGTTAAAATTTTGTTTTTAGATAAAATATAAATGATAGATTAATTATGGATTGCTCAAGCTCACATACACACACACACACACACACACACACACTAAATTTATATAGTATTTTCATAAGAATAGTTTTGTTTTAAAAAATACCATTTTGGTTTTAAGCTTCAAAGTATACATCCTTATGTTTCATGATTAGAATTCATCAAAACAAGTTTATATGGTTTATATGTATTTTGAATTTCATCCATACACATTGATGGTTCAAATATTTAGAAAAACTTATTTGATGTTTTTATATCATGTGTTCAAGTTTTGTTTAAGTCAAAACTCTGTCTTGAGCTTATTGTCAAAAATATAGATATTCTTCTTATATGTGTATTGGATCTCATCCATACACACTAAGCTTCAAAATTATTTAAAATATCTTATTTTTGTATTTGAACAAGTTTTGAAAAAATCATATTTTTATTAGAAGTTTGGTTTTTTGGAAAATATCATTTTCAGTTTAAGGCTGAATATCTATATCGTAAAAATAGTTCAACTTGTTTGTAATATGTGTTGATTTTTGATCACACATATTTGAATTTCAAAGTATTTTAATGAACTGATTTTTGTGAATTTTATGTGATTTTATGAGATTTTATAAGATGTTAAAAGCAAAGTTTTAATCCTTTTAATATCCCAGACCTGGGCTTCTGGCGGTCGACCGACCGGTCGACCGAACCAGAAGTTGGTTGACCTAGCGGTCGATTGATGTGCACATAAAATGTGCACAAGCCTGGTTTAAGGGCCGGTCGACCGGACGGTCGACCGATTCAGAGAGTTTACTCTCTGGATCTGGCCACGGTCGACCGGCCGGATAGCAATGCTTTCTAGTTCTAGCCTCAGTCGACTCACCGGTCGACTGATAGGTCTTTGACCTAGGTGCAGTTGACCAAGCGGCCGACCGACAATCCCAACGGTTATAAAATTAACCGTTGTCCAGTCGACCGGCCGGTTGAGTAACATGCCAATCTGGCCCCAATGACTAGTTTTTGATAGCATTTATAAATTGGATTTTGGGCTAGTTTTGGTTAAGATTTTTAGGAGAGTTTTCTAGAGCTGTTTTCTTATCTTCTACAGAAGTTTTTCAATAAGTTTTTAGAGCTTTCATTTCCAAATCAAAAGGAGTTTTTTAAGAGTAAATCTCTTGATTTTATCAAAAGCTTTCTTAATTTTTCACCTCCAAATCATCCAAGTTTTTTTCATACAAGCTTGAGCTTTTCATTACCATATCTATCTTATAGGAGCTATGTTAGCAAGAGTTATTTTTGTGAGTAAGAAAAGTGATCACAAGTGTTTCACCCCTTGTATTGAAGGGTATTGTAGAGGTGCGGCCTCAGCAAACTTGTGATTTCGTGTTGTGTTGTTCTTATGGGAATAAGTGAGGGACTTGTGAGTCTAAGAGTTCTAGTGTGAACTCGTTGTAGGTGTTGCAGCACTGAGCAATCTTGAGGGATCAATTTTAGTGAAAATCCTTCATAGTGTTGAAGGCGGGGACGTAGAGCAAGTGTGCTCGAATCTCGAAACAAATCTCCTGTGTTTGCGATTGCTCATCTCTCTCTCTCACTTGTTATTATATATCTTGCATGCTTTTATTATTCTTCTTTATATGCTTGATATATTTGCGCTTAATTGAATACATGCTTGGGTTGTTTGTTTGCTCACACTTGTATTCAACCAAGAGAGTCATAGTGGTATCTCAACTCTTAATTTAGAGGAATCTTGAGGAGATAGTTCAGAACCCTTCACCGGAATACGGCAACACTCTTGTGTTATACTTTGTGTATTAGTTTAATAATTTTAGATAGCATAATTAGTTTTTATTTCGCATTAGTTTTTCATTAGATTAGCTTGTTACCTATTCAGTCCCCCTCTAGGTGACCTACAATTGGTATCAGAGCTTGGTGCTCTTGATTTGGGTCTAAAAACCTTGACTTAAAGATCCACTTTTAGCCAATCACAATATTTGTTTACACACATATGGATTTCATGGCACCTCCCACGTTTGACATTCTTAACATCCAAACTTGAAAAGTTAAGATGTCCATGTACCTAAAAGCCCTGGGGATTCATGTTTATTTTGTCACTATTAAAGATTCATATTTTATAAATGGCAAAAACTTTAAGGCTAATGCAAAAGCCATCCATGCATTAAAGAGTACCCTAAATGATGAATATTTATTTAGGGTTGCTCACTTTGATTCGGCTTTTGTAGCATGAAGCACCCTTATCTCCTTTAGTGAACAAAAACAATACTACATGGGGAGTAACTCAGATGATGGAAGTGCTACTCCAATATGTGCTACATGATCCAAGAGGATGACCCCCTTAAGGTAAATTCCGAATCCAAACTGGATGAAGATATTGACATGCTATATGATGCACTTGCTTTATTTTGTCAACTTCTTAAAAAGTATGAATTGTTGAAAATGAAAAACAAAAGTTTGAATAATAAAAATGATTTGGTTTTAAAATAAAAAATTCCTTTAAAAATAAATTTAAAATTATTTCAAAAGAAAATGAAGTTTTAAAAAACCAAGTTATTTTAATTGAAAAAGAAAAAGAGACCGCCTTAAAGGAAAATAACTTTTTGAAAAGAAAAAATGTTTTGAAAGAAAAAGAAAATATTTTTGTTTCTAAAATGAAAAAGAATTTTGTGTCTCATGTCTCTTCTTCCAAAATTAATAATGAAATTTCTATTATGAAGAAGAACATTGATTGTTTAGGTTCCACTTTCAGTCAATATGCATTTAACCACCCTAAATTAGAATCTATGTTTTGCAAGAAACAAATTCCACACATGCATGTGCATACCCCAAGGCATACACATGGACACCATGCTCACACCCTACATTTGTATGCTAGAGTGTACACAAGTACACATTGTGGCCGCAAAGACCATCTTACAAAATTTTGTTTTTATAAAATAAAATTTATAAATTTTGCAAATAAAAATATTTGGGTTCCTTATGATGATAACCCCCATAGACTCAAAAAGATATGGGTATCAAAATCTCCACCTCTTATGTTTGATGTAAGTGTGGGCTCTCACAAATCATGAGTGGGTTGGTGCCATGGTGGTGGAAGCATGTGGAGCTAGATGGACATACCAAATTGATGCATCGCTATCAAGGACGTTTGGTGGGAGCACCACCATATTCTGGAGACCTAGATAATTGTTCATTAGTTTTGGTAACTATCTCTAATTATGTTTACATGCTTTTTGTTGATGTTTTTAGCATGTCATGATTTTAATGCTCATTATGTTAAATGCAGTGTTATTAGATATGTGATATACATAGATAGTCTTTAAGATACACCCATGATCATATGGATTTATATTTTGTGTTCTAACTATTGTTTAACTATTATGTATATACTGACTCTAAAATATGTGCATTTAGCCTAATGATCATATTTGTTTTATGCTTCATGTGGTGATTACTTGTTTAGATGTAGTTTTCATTAAAACTTGTGCTTATACTTGTACAAGTAGTGATATACACTTGATTATTATATATTTGTACTTCATTTCTCATTTGTACACATTACATGTACTTGTATAACGTAGTTTTGATGATTCTTGCATTTATACTTATTTTTCTTTTCTTGTACATGTTTAGTTTCATGTATATGTTATTTTTTTGTAAAACTAATAGATATACATATATATCCTTGAGTCACTTGACTTCATGCAAAAATTCTATTATGGACTTGTTTATGTTTGGGATATGTATGTATACTTTTAGTTTCGACAAAACATACATATACCTTGAAACTTGATTAGTTTTACTAAAAAATAAATTTTTATGATTTTCATATATTTTGATGTTTTGAGCTTTATTGTTTATTTCATGTATTTGTTGTTCACATAATTTTTGTACACTTACTTTTATGTTTTCTCATGCTTTGTTTCATGAGCACATTTTTGAATTTTATAGAATTTGAGTGAAAACTCTTGTGTGATATACATATTTCATAAGTATATATTTGTTTTATTTCTTACTTGAAGGATTTCGTACTAGTTTTTAAAATTATTATAAAATTAGTTTCGTGTTCTTCAATTTGTAGAGTTTTCAAATATGTTAAAATATTTTCAAATCATATTTTTAAAAACCCCTATCAACCAAAGGGTGGTTGGATGGGAGACAATGCCTTATATATCCTTATTGAAAATCAATTAAAATATGTGCATGAAAGCGAGGTAGCTATGAGGTGGACATGATTTTAATAAAAATTCATTTTTTATATTCATATTTGTTTTATTACAATGTATGCTTCAAATTTCAAGTGGTATTTTTATACATACATATATATGATTTGTTGTGCTAACATTAAAAAATGTTAACTCTTTATAGCATAAATTATTTTATGCTAAGTTTGATTAAATTCTAAATAGTAATTGGTATCTTTACAAGCTTATGCATTGATTTCAATTGGCATTTTTTTGGTATCAAAATATACTTCATATTTCACTTACAATTGATATCAATTTCTCATTCAATTGGTATCAAAATCCATTATTGGTATCTTAATAATTTTGTTTATCTACAAGTGGTACCAATATTTGTTTTATTAACTACAATTTGATTTAAATTGGTATCAAAATATATTTTGTTGACTACAAGAAATTTTAAAATTTGTTTTAAAGTGGTATCAAAATTTTCTTTAAAAATTTATTGATTTGTATTGCCTATATGCAATGGGAACTTAACATCTCCTATATATATATGTGTGTGTGTGTGTGTGTGAGTATATATATGTATATATATATGTATATATATATTTGTGTGTGTGTGTATATATATATATATATATATATATATATATATATATATATATATATATATATATATATATATATGTATGTATATATATATGTGTGTGTGTGTGTGTGTGTGTGTGTGTGTGTGTATATTCATGCTGAGTGTATTTCACATATAGTAGAGCTTGGCCTCTCTTCCTTATGTGGTACACGTGTGTAGGGGGAGCTTAACATCTCCGTCTATACGTTGCATATTATACTTATGTGGGTTAGGATCTAGTTATCCCTTCTCCATGTAATGCATGTATTCAGGGGGAGCTAACTTAACGTCTCTCCTTTTTAGAATGTATATCGTGTATACATCTTTCTTGATTATTTTTCTTCGCTCCTTTGTTGATGGATTGACAAAAAAGGGGGAGAAGAATTTAGAGAGTTAATATATACATGTTTAATATTTGTTATTTATGCATATATGTTTGTTTAATTTATGAGCCTTCATTGAATATCTTTATGTTTATTGCTATGCATGAGTTAAGGGGGGCATCAATGAAGCTTATCTTTAATCCATGCATATATAACTCTATGAGTTTTGCCATCATTAAAAAGGGAGAGATTATTGGCCCAAAGGCCCTTCATTCTAGTTTTGATGATGATTAAGTCATGTAGTTATAGTACTAATGATCTTGTGCTCATTTAGTTTCAGATATTCTATCATGATCTTAGTTGATGTTTAGTTTCAACAAAAGATTGAAAGTCAAGTTTTGAAGCTAACATGTGTTGATTTAAGAGCTCGCGCTTCAAAGATCGCATCAAGTACTCAAGAGGAGTCTACCTCTTTTGATCAAGGTTTGGACTAAGGTAAGATGGAGAAAAAGATTTTCAAGACTTGAGTCGAGTTTGTAAGTGTTAAGATTTTAATTTTAAATAAAATATAAAGGATAGATTAGTTGTGGATTGCTCTAGCTTACATACACATGCACAAAATTTATATTGTGTTTTTGTAAGAATAGTTTTGTTTTTAGAAAATACCGTTTTGATTTTGAGCTTCAAAGTATACATCCTTATGTTTCATGATTAGATTTCATCAAAATAAGTTTATATAGTTTAAATATGTTTTGGATTTCATCCATACACATTGATGGTTTAAATGTTTAGAAAAACTTATTTGATGTTTCAATATCATGTGTTCAAGTTTTGTTTAAGTTAAAACTCTGTTTTGAGCTTATTGTCAAAAACATAGATATTTTTTCTTATATGTGTGTTGGATCATATCCACACACTAAGCTTCAAAAGTGTTTAAAATACATTGTTTGTCTATTTGAACAAGTTTTTAAAAAAATCATATTTTTCATTAGAAGTTTGGTTTTTGAAAATTATTGTTTCCGGTTTAATACTGAATTTCTATATCGTAAAAATAGTTCAACTTGTTTGTAATATATGCTGATTTTTTATCACACATATTTGAATTTCAAAGTATTTTAATGAACTGATTTTTGTGGATTTTATTTGATTTTATGGGATTATATAGGATGTTAAAAGATCAAGTTTTAATCCCTTTAATATCCCAGACCTGGGCTTCTTGCGGTCTACCGAATCAGAAGTCAGTCGACCGAGCGGTCGACTGATATGCGTAGGAAACGTGCACAAGAGTGGTTTGAGGGCCGATCGACCAGGCGGTCGACCGATCCAGAGAGTTTACTCTCTGGATCTGGCCCAGGTCGATAAGCCGGTCGACCGGCCAGAGAGCAATGCTTTCTAGTTCTAGCCTTGGTCGATCGACCGGTCGACTGATATGTCTTTGACCTAGGTACGGTCAACCGAGTGGTCGACCGGCAACCCCAATGGTCATAAAAATGACCGTTGGCCGGTCGACCGGTCGACTGACAAGCCAATCTGGCCCCAACGGCTAGTTTTTGACAACCTTTATAAATTGGACTTTCGACCAGTTTTGGTTAAGATTTTTGGGAGAGTTTTCTAGAGTTATTTTCTTATCTTCCACAGAAGTTTTTCAACAAGCTTTTAGAGTTTTCATTTCCAAATCAAAAGGAGTTTTTCAAGAGTAAATCTCTTGATTTTATCAAAAGCTTTCTTGAGTTTTTACCTCCAAATCTATCCAAGTTTTTCTCACACAAGCTTGAACTTTTTATTGCTATATCTATCTTATAGGAACTTTGTTAGTGCGAGTTGTTTTTGTGATCAAGAGAAGTGATCACAAGTATTCCACCCCCCTGTATTAGAGAGTATTGTAGAGGTGCACCTTGGCGAACTTGTGAGTTCGTGTTGTGTTGTTCTTGCGGGAACAAGTGAGGGACTTGTGAGTCTAAGAAATCTAGTATGAACTCGTTGTAGGTGTTGCGGCACCGATCGATCTTGTGGGATCAATTTTAGTGGAAATTCTTCATAGTGTTGAAGGCGGGGGCGTAGAGCAAGTGTGCTCGAACCTCTAAACAATCTCCTGTGTTTGTGATTGCTCATCTCTCTCTATCTCTCTCACACTTATCTTTATATATCTTGCATGCTTTTATTGTTCTTCTTTATATGCTTGATATGTTAGTGCTTAATTGAATACATGCTTGGGCTGTTTGTTTGCTCACACTTGTATTCGACCAAGAGAGCCATAGTGGCACCTCAACTCTTAATCTAGAGAAATCTTGAGGAGATAGTCTGAAGCCCTTCACCAGAAATTCGGTTGCACTCTTGTGTTATACTTTGTGTGTCAGCTTAATAGTTTTTAGATTGCATAAGTAGTTTTTATTCCGCATTAGTTTTGCATTAGATTAGTTTGTCACCTATTCACCCCCTCTAGGTAACCTACACACGTGTCCCCTCATTTCGTGCTCCTCAAGCTACTGCACCCTATAAATACCCTGTAAATTCACCCGAGAGTTAGAGAGAAAACAGAGAGCAGAGTATTCTAATTTCTTGTGCTACTCTAATTGTTCTTCTCTTGCATCATTGCAAACTTAGTCTAGGTTTTTATTTCCAGAAATTGAATGGGGAAGAGAGAGAGCTATTGTAATTGCCTAAGTAACAAATCAGTACAAGGATTACTTCTTTCCTCATTGCTCTTTCTTGCATCTTCTACTTTGTGCTTTTTTATTCTTGTCTCTAACAATTACTAACATCTCTAACAAGCTTTTCATTTCATGCTCTTTATTCATGTCTAGCTAATCTTCTTCTTGCATGGCTAACTAACTACTAATCTACTAACCCTAACTACTTAATAGATAACCCACATGGATCTATAGTATGCCAATGAGCCTTGTGTAACAAGAGCTATGGATGGCTTATGATGAAGGATTCTAACTCTAACTCTCTAACAAGCAATCTAACTCTCATATTTCATGTTATAACTTTATGTTCTTAATGATCTATTGATTGTCTAACTTGATTGTTTTGACTTAGAGAATAGCCAATCATTTTGCCGATTCTGATAGTGCACTTGATTCTCACCCTAATCTCGCCTTAAAATGGATCTTGATAGGGTGATGTTCAAGTTTTTGCCGTGTAACGTAAAGTGAAGGGTGAAGAACTTTCATTAGAACACCACATGACTAGTTCTTAATGCACAAGACTCATGAAGGCCAAGGATCCATTGTGAGGCTCTATCTTCAAGCAAGTTAAAAGTTAATGGGGTTCATTAGTAGAATGTTAGCCATGCAATCTTTCTCATTTTCTACAACTAAAACTTTTCAAGCAATTTTTCTTTAGAAACTTCTTCAAAATTTCTTTAAACTCTTTTTGCACTTCTTTTCTCAAAGTTTTCTTTTAAAACTTTTTTTAAAACTTTCTTTTAGTTTATTAAAGTCTTCTCTTTTCTTTTCTTTGGTTTCCAGTTATTGCTTTCTAGAATCCGCATTTCTTTTTTCTTTTGTTTTCACTCTTACTCACAACCAAATCATATCACCGATTTCACACTCTTCTTTCTTTTTTTTCTTTTGTTTTTAACTTAAACAAGAATGACATATTTTGAAGAGAACAAAGTAAGAATCGGACAAAGCTTCTATTGCTCCACCTCCCTATAGATACGACTCGTTTTACCATTTGGCTAGGACAAACAGTTCGAAAGGACATAAGCACAACTATTGAAAGATATAGCTCACATCAATAATGAACTCTTAGCTCTGGTGCCTGTATCGTTTCAACATACTTTCCTTTTGAACGAACATATTTTTGTGGCGATCATGATGGGACTCTACAAATCAATACAAAGATTACCTCTTTCCTCATTGCTCTTTCTTGCATTTTCTACTTTCTTGCCTTTTCTACTTTGTGCTTTTTTATTCATTTCTCTTACAATTGCTAACATCTCTAATAAGCTTTTCATTGCATGCCCTTTATTCATGTCTAGCTAATATTCTTCTTGCATGACTAACTAACTACTAACCTACTAACCCTAACTGCTTAATTGATAACCCATATGAATCTATAGCAAACCAATGAGCCTTGTGCAACCAAGAGTTATGGATAGCTTATGATGAAGGGTTCTAACTCTAACTCTCTAACAAGCAATCTAACTCTCATATTTCATGCTCTAACTTTATGTTCTTGATGATCTATTGATTGCCTGACTTGGAGAATACCCAATCATCTTTGTCGATACCGATAGTCTACTTGTTTCTCACCCTAATCTCGCTTTAAAATGAATCTTGATTGGGTGATACTAAAGTTTTTGTCGTGTAACATAAAGTGGAGGGTGAAGAACATTCATTAAAACACCACATGACTAGTTCTTAATGCACAAGACTCATGAAGGCCAAGGATCCATTGTGAGGCCCTATCTTCAAGCAAGTTAACGGTCAGTAGGGTTCGTTAGTAGAATGTTAGCCATGCAATCTTTTAAATTTTCTACAACTAAAACTTTTCAAGTAATTTTTCTTTAGAAACTTCATCAAAATTTCTTTAAACTCTTTTGCACTTCTTTTCTCAAAGCTTTATTATAAAACTTCTTTTAAAACTTTCTTTTAGTTTCTTTAAGCTTTCTCTTTTCTTTTATTTGGCTTTCAATCATCACTTTCTCGAATCCGCATTTCTTCTCTTTTGTTTTCATTCGCTTTTTTACTCACAACCAAATCACATCACTGATTTTGCACGCTTCTTTCTTTCTTTCTTTTGTTTTTAACTGAAACAAGAAGGACATATTTTGAAGAGAACAAAGTAAGAACTGAAGAAAGCTTATATCGCTCCCCCTCCCTGTGGATACGACTCATTTTACCATTTGGCTAGGATGAATAGGGAAGGACATAAGCACAACTATTGAAGGATATAACTCACATCAATAATGAACTCTTAACTCTGGTACATGTATCATTTCAATACACTTTCCTTTTGAACGAACAAAATTTTGGTGCTATTGCTGGAAACGGGAATGGTTTGAACTCATATTTTGGTTAACATTTTATTTTCTGTTTTGGTGTGCAGGTCATTTTTTACAGGAACTAAATATTGCAGAACACCCATTAGCATTGTAGCTTCCTGCTCTTGAAAGTAGGGACCCAGCTTAAAAAAAACACTGTGCAAACGTGACTTTTAGACCCATTTTTGTGGCAGTTGTATGACCAAGTTGTCTTTTGTTTTGCTACGGTTTAGACATTTTCATATAAGCATGTGTCAATTTCAATTTTAATTTCAACATACTGTATTTTGTTCTGTTATTGTGATCTGGACTGAAGAATACATATGACATTGCATATAGCATAAGACAAACACGTGGGTGATTTACTCACTTTGTGATATATTCTTGTCTATATTCAACACTTGCACAAATTGGACTTAAGAGCATAACCCAATATAAGATAAGGTGGAGTTATTACCCTTAGCCCAAAAATCACCTCTCCAGTCACACAACCCAAACTTTAATAAAAATTGATAGACGTTGGCCTCTAGGAACATCTCAGACTCATTAAGAGATTAACCGAGATTGGAACTTGGAAGAATCACACTCTTATGAAATCAGTGTTTAAAATTAGGGATTAAGAGGTTAAGCCTCGAAGATATCGTGATTTGACGTAATTAAGCCATGGTGTTTATGTACGAATACCTCCTACCGTATTTTGCCCCACCTGGATGATTAGTTTGTGGTCGGATTCATACAACAACCTGCCCTTAATAATCAACCAGTTAGGATTCGTCTAGGTCTAGATCAATCTTAGTATAGGCTTGGTTTGATTTTTTTCTCTCTTTTTGTTTGTTTGTTTGTTTTTTTCTTTTTGTTTGTGAAATGGATTTCAATAACAGTTCTTTCAATCTTAATATGAATCCATACTTCACATCAACCTCATTTAATTCGAATAACTCTAATCCGGCTTTGAATAACATGAGCCAACCAAATAATCTGGATTTGATTTATTCTACTCAATATAACATGTACCTCTTATCCGATGACCAATATTTTAAAAATAATTTCAACTCTTCACAGAGTCGACTGGGATTCATCTCCCATGAGTCAAAATTTCAACCTCCTTCCTTGTCCACAGTTTTCACAATTCTCACAATTTTCACAATATTCATTCCCCGATTCTACTTCCTATACTCCTTTTTTAGAACAACCAATTGAAAAAAAATCCAAATTAGAAAAGAGTATGAAAGTCGTACAAGCCATACTTTAGTCCCAACAAAACAAGCTCGACTCACAATATTCACAAACTTTTCTACATCATGCTTCATATACTCCTTTTCTAGAACAATCCATTAAAGAAAAATCTGACTTAGAAAAGAGTATAGAAGCCATGCAGGAGGTCGAACGAAAATTTCAGGAAATGTTAGCCTCCCCAATTTCACAATATTTTCAAGATTCATACTCAATCCCACTTCTTCAAAATGACCAATCATCAGTCTTGGGTATGAGTATTGAACTCTTGCGTGAGTCCGAGCGATAATCTCAAAATATGTTGGACTCATAATCTTTACAAATTTTTTAAAACCAAGATTCTTACAGTCCCTTTCTAGGACAATCATTTAAAGAAAAATCCGAGCTAGAAAAGAGTATAGAAATCTTGCATGAATCCACACAACAATTTCAAAAATCTTCTACCCAGTCAATCGATAGGTTAGAAGCACAACAGAGTCAATTGTTCAACATTTATAGGAATGAGAAAACTCTTTCTTATCAACCTTTGACCAACCCAAATATCACTAACTCTATCGATTTAGACTAGAAATCTTGTTATTTTGGAAAAAAGATTCAATTTCAGCATACCCATTTGAACTTGACCAACATCAAAATTTTGATAACCATATTGACACAATGGCAAGTTATTCATTTTGTGAAATTGAACTTGAGTATGAATGTGATCTTGAACATTAAATTGATAATTCAATTCTACTTCTTGATTCAATGTTGACTCTGGTATCTTTATCTCGCTTCAGACATTTTCCCAAGTCAGCTATGTATCCTGTGCCCATACATTATGAAATTGAATTACCTATCTTTCAAGATTTGCATCTGAAACTTGATCAATACATAACTTCTGATAGTCACATCGATAAATTGGCAAGTTTTCCTTTCAAAGAAATTGAACTCAGACAAGAATGTGACTTTGATCCTCAAATTTGTGATCCAGTTCAAATTTTTGAATCAATATTGACTCCTATTTTGATACCCAACTTGAATAACATTTTAGAGTCAGTTTTGATTCCTATACTTGCCATTCTTGAACTTGAATCACCAATCTCAGAAAATCACATTCCATTGTGGGGAAATGAATATGGACTAGAGTTTCAACTTCTTGATTTGGACCCACTTCCTGAACAAATCTCAACTCTTGAACCTTTACTTGATTTCAGTCACTTTCCTGAGTCAATGCTAGGTCCTATACTTCCTGAGCCCAAACCAGTCATTCTATCAATTCACACTCCATTCTGGGATAAAAGTGTTGAAAATAATGACTCTGAAATTATTGTAAACATTTAAATATTCGATGGGGTAAAATTCTTAAATTCATAATAAAAATCATACATATATATTTCATAATAATAGGTTATATTAGAGGGGTCTCTGGTGGGTTTCTTTGAACTGCACGCAAATTGGATTAGGCCGCATTTCATAGACCAATTAGACCACCACCGGAACTACCACCTTGAGGTGATTTTTTTCTTTTCTCTCTATTTGTTTCATGCATACATTCATTCATGATGCATTGAGGATAATGCATGAGTTAAGTGTAGGAGAGGGGGGTCTACTAACGTAGAGTTTCAAGAGTTTCTTTTTTTCACTTCTTTTAGAATATTCTTAGAATTTTTTCTTTTTGTATAGGAATTTTTTCTTTCTTAAAAACTTTTTGAAATAAGAGACAAATTTTTGATCTATTTCTAAGAAAATTAAGATGATCTTAGAAATTAAGGAAGTCTTAATTATGACATCTTAAATCTAGTTGAAATAATGGATCTTGTTTAAGATTATATGTTAAGTAAAAGAGATTGGGGAGATAATTTTATCTTGAATTTTTTTGTCTTAGATAGTATGCACTTCACACTTACATGTTTTTAGGATGTAAATAAAGGCCTAAAGTACCATAAAGAAAAAATAAATAAAATATAACACTTATTAATCTGGATAACTATGCCGCAAGAAGCATAATTATTCAAGCCTAATGGTGGTCAAAGGAAACAAATAATCCCCCTAAGTTTTGTGGCCTTGTTTACTCGAGTCCTTAAGCCCGAGGGATGTTTTCTCATCTGGTGCCCTAAGACTGTCTGGTCTGAGAGGTCATCGGCTAAAGACTCACTACCCGAGTAAAGTAGAAAGCCTAAGAAAACTAAGGGAATAAAAAAGAAAGATATATATATATATATATATATATATATATAAATGGCTTGATGGTTAGAGTTAAAATCCCAAAAATCTTCAATATCACAAAGTGCTTATTATCTAGGTTATATGAAGGATAAAATATTCAATCCAATTTTGAATTCTTACCTTAATTGATGACAAGATCTTGCTTCTAGACTAAGTTTAAGAAAAAATAATTTTTGACGGACTTATGATCTTATATCACTTATATGTTTGCAAAATATTTCGAAAACTTGTCTCTCTTTCAAAATGCATTCTCAAAACACTAAGTTTTGTTTTCTTTCTTATGGATTTTTTGGGTGTAATCTGCTAAAAACTCTCAGGAGATAAAACTCTTCATTTAGGGGTAACTTAGAGGTTTAACAGCTTGTTACACATGCTCAATGCAATCTCGTCACCTGCAAAAGTGGTGTAATAACATTCTTAATTTAGTTTCTTTTCTTGTTTTGCTTGGAATGAGCAAAAGATAAGTGTGAGGGTGTGATTAATCTATGACTCTGCATCATTATATTGTATTTTCCTACCAGTTTGTGAATAAAATATCACTTTTAAATCATGTTTTGGTCTAATTTGCAGAGAATCAAGAGTTCAAGGGTAAAGTCAGAATAGAGCCTAATTAAACCCAATTTTGGGTAATTAAATCTCATTACTTGGAGGTCAAACTAGAGAGCTTCTAGAAGATACATTGGATTCAGAAGTTAGGCGCGAATTTGACAAAAATACGGATCCAAATACCCAAATCTGAGACCATACAAAAGCTTCTCGAGACCAGATGAACCCACAAGCCAAAACCATGGACCTAAGTCTCTGGCATTGTCGCAGACTGTCAAGGAAACGTGGAATTTTGGTGGGCCCACGCATTGATCTTTGACACGTAGCCTCGTCTCGCCTTTCAGATCCTTCTTCTGCCTATAAATATGCATGTTTTGGACCAAAGATGAGGTTGAACAGCGAGAATTAGGTCTCTCTCCTTAGAATTAGTTTTAGGTTTTCTTCTTCTTTTCTTTTGTATTTTTCTTTAGTTTTAGTTCATATATTAGGGCTGAGATAGATTCAGAGGAGAGAAAGAGAGATTTTGTCCTATAGAGTGACAATCTATATAAATGTGTTTCCTTTCTTCTCTATTGTAATTTTCTCCATCTTGTACATGATGCTTAGCCAGTTTCTTTTTATGGCAATCTAACTACTAACCACTAACTAGCTAACCACTTAGTTGATAATCCACATGAATCTAATGGCATCTACAAGGTCTTGTTCTTGCAAGAGCCATTGATGGCTCATGATGATAGATTCTAACATTCTAACATCTAACCACTAACAAGCTAATTTTTAATGTCTTCTTTATTTTATGCTCACCTCTAATTGGTTTTGATGATGTAATAGTAGCTTGCACTTTATTGTGTGGAATGGATGTGTTTGGATGTGATGAACCATCTTATGTACCATACTTTATATCGTCTCTTGAAGCCAAAGACAAGTGATGGCCAAGGATCCATGTGAGGCAACTATCACTAAGAGGTTAACATGGTTAGTAGAGCAATTAGAAGTTAGTAGCCATGAGTTTTCTTTCATAGTTTTCCTTCTTTTCTTTTTACTTCGTTTTAAAAACCCTTTTCAAAATCATTTTACAATTTTCTTATCCTCGTTTTCATTGTCTTCTTTGTTCACCATTATTTTCATCTCTTCACCACAAAGTTTATCTTCTTTTCTAGTTTGTTTTTGAACACACTTTCTCAAATCACTTTACTTTTCAATCATTTCTATTTCCTTTATTTCTATTTTTTTATTTTGTTTTACCTATTAACAACCACTTCTCTTTTGTTTTCACATTACCATTTTCATCACCTTCTACACCTATCACTTCTGAATTTTTTTCTTTTCTTTTTCTTATTCTTTAACAAAGAAGAACTTGTTAACAATCGATGTGAATAAGGACCGTTAATGTTTCTATCGCCTCTTGTCCCTGTAGATTCGACTCGTTGAGCCAATGCTATAATGGAAGTATCGAGGGAATATTAGCACACACATAATTACACTGATTTCAAAATACACGTTCTCAAGTGCTGGATTTGCCCCGATCAATTTGTCATAGAGTCAATTATAATAACACTCTCTCTTCCCCACTCAATTTCTGAAAATAAAACCTAGACTAAGTTTGCAATTATGCAAGAGAAGAACAACTAGATTAGCACAAGCAATTAGAATACTCTGCTCTCTATTTTCTTTCTAACTCTCTCTCTCTCAGAGGTGAATTTACAGGGTATTTATAGGCTGCAGTGGCTTGGAGAGCACGAAACGAGGCAACACGTGTCCTTGATCTGCGGCTCTATCCATATGATTGCAGCGAAAATGCGGCAAAAGCAGTGTTTCCGCGGCTTGATTAAGCGCAGACACCTTGATCCAATTCCACCTGTCTCTCTTCTAGAAGGGAGCTCCAGGGAATATTCAATTCTTCACGTATTTAGGCTAGCATTAGTCCAGGTTCATCCTATTATTTTTAGGACTAATCTACTCCTATCTAGAAGGATCTCTCTTGCTCCTAAAGAAAACTCTTTAATAATCTAAAAAATAGCTGGAAAATTAGAATTGTGTTACAATCTTGCACTTGACCTTTTAATTATCTGCAAAATACCCAAAAGAGATTTATTAGTAAAATAATTTACATAGTTTGGTAGGAAATGTAACGAAAATGATGCAAAATTGACTACTAATCAGGCCTTGCCACCACCATTGTCGTTGTGCCGTCATCTTTTCGACAATTCTTTCCATAAGATCAAGTTCAGATCCAGATCCAATTCGACCCGGATTTGATACCATCTCAGGTCGAGCAGCATCTGCGAGCTCCTAACTCGACTAAGATTTACAGTAGGAGATTTGTTTATCACAACTAAAGTTCGACCCCTTACAGTGCTAACCTACAACAACACAGTTCTTCAAACCCGTTAATAATTCAAAAGTCATTTCAAACCCGTTTCAAGTCTGATTCGAGCCTTTACAAAGTAATTTTCTTCAGGCATATCCAGTGCATGTTACCACTATTCCAATACTTCTGTACGTGATTTTCAGTTCTCAGTTATGAGTAATCCTCTGAAAAATCTTTCAGAATTCTACGTTTAAGTGTGAACTCCTTACTCCCTCAGGTGAAATCTGACTTGAGCTAAATTTTTAATTGTTAAATTGTTTGAAAATATTATTGGACAGTAATAAATAGCTAGCGGTTTGTGTTTGCTTCTATAGTGGTTTGCATCATTGTTTGCTATTTTTCATCATGTTGGAATTGCATTTCTTTCATTTAGAAATTGAGTCTTCTTAGAAGATTTTAATTTTCATTATTTAGTGTATGTATTAAGTTTCTTTGAGTTTAAGATTTTGCATTGACTCTGCATTTGTGTCCTAGATTGGCGTTTGTTTCTTAACGAAGTCGTATAAGCCAATATGAATAATCAAGATAATAAATAGACCGATAGAAGACATGTCAGGTGATATGCTTAGGCAAATTAAGAATCTCAATTTAATGTTAGAGAGGATAGAATCAGAAACATAAAAGTACAAGATGCCTCCAGAGATTATGAATGTGATGATGGTTATAGGACTTGTTATAAGAATAACCGTGCATATAATTGGCGTGCTACTAAGAAAGACAAAATAATGCATAATCTTAGATTAGTATAACTAAAATTTGATGGTTATCCTGATCCTTATGTTTTTATTGATTGGCTAGCCGATATGGAGTGCTACTGTAACTATTATAAGATTTCTGACGACCGTAAGATTCAATTTGCTAGGATAAAATTAGTAGGGCTAGCTAGAATTTATTGAATTTTGATAGAAATAGCGCGTGAGAGACAATGTAAGAACCCTATAAAGTCATGAGAAGAGATGAAGGACAAGCCCAAGGAGAAGTACCTCTATGAATTTTATAGAAACCATCTCCAAGATGAGTTACATGACCTCCATTAGGATATTATGTCTGTTCAGGATTATATAGTTAGATTTAATGACTTAACCTTTCGTTGTAACATAAGAGAAGACCGTTACCAGACCATATCTAGATTTAGTTCAGTTTTGAGGTCTGACATACGACATATTATGCTCACCAGCTCCTATCATGTGGACTCCGTTGAAAAAGCTTTTCATTTAGCTTTAGAGTTATAATTGTCTTTTAAAAGGGTATTCATTTTAAAATGCAGAAAGCAATGTTCTAAGTGTGTGGGATATGGACACTATAATTACCAGTGTCTCTCGAAAAGTTGACATGCTAATATTGTGCCTAGTGATGATGTTGACAACTTGAGGGTTGTTAAGACTGTCTACGTTCCTTTAGAGATTACTGGTGTCGTTGAGAATACATTAGTTGATTCCGGTACCCCGATTCTTGATGAGATCCTTATTTCTTCTGAGGTAACTAGTGATGCTATAGATGAGTTACTGGAGTCTAGTATACTCATATCTGATGATATCTTTGGTCATGAGGATGATCTAGTAATTTGGAGTATGTATTAGTAGAATCTAATATGTCTGTATAGGTTGCTAAGTATTTACCTGCCACACCTATGATAGAGGACGAGATTAAGCATGAGACAGTTGCTACTGACATCGTAAAATCTAGTAAACCATTAGAGTCCTTTCATGTTAATTGTCAGATTCACACATATTGATCGCATGAGAAGAAGAAACTAGTTTATTTTTTGAACTTGGATCCTTTCCCTAAAGAAAGTTGGGAAATAAAGAATGAGTTTATTGTGATTACCCTTAGTGTTTCCTCTTCTAGTGAATATTTGAAGTTTTTTTCTGAGTTTCTTCAGATTTCTGTCGATCCTAGTAATGCTATACTATTAGCTTGATGTATCCTCCTAGAAAATACATATTTCTCTTTTTCTTATCCTTAAGAGTTAGACCTAGTAAGTTTGATGCATTGCATGTACCTGTTATACATGATGAGATCTCTAAACAGATAGCAATTTGTAGTGATGACTACAAATTTGTTACATATCCACATAGTATCTTGCATAAATTTACAGTTAATAATAAAGTGATGATTATGATTCACTTTGAGTGGGTCCCTCTAGGAACTGTGAGAAAGTTGCACACTGACATACATGTTCTTATAAAGTTTTGAGGAGGATAGCTTCCACTACTCATGAGTTGGATATCTCATGTTGGATATCTCATGAGACCCTGGTATTAGTCCGATTTTCAGTAAGAAAACTCGACTCTTTCTAATACAAATGCCTTTCTAGATCTAGATCAACTGTAGCTGATACGTCACAGAAGCTAGTTTCACCTTCACTATCTTGCTTCAAACTTGATGCACGAATGTCAGTTCTATAACCACCACCATGGTCCCATTGAAATGCTTTGTGCGAGAAGATTATTCAATTCAACCAAGACATGATTGACGTTTGTTATCACTATATTCATCGGAGATGAATGCTTCAAGCCGGGGAGGATGATGGAATATCATTATCTCAGTTGCTTTTATTTAGTTTATTTTAGTTAGTTGTTTTATTTAGTTCATTTTGGTGGTGAGATTCCCCTCTTGATGTAGGCCTATACCAGGCTAAAACTATTATTGAAGTTTTCAGATGATATGATATTGAGTTTATAAAAAAAAAAAACTTATTTAGGATTATGATTTTCTTAACATCCTAATTTTTTTGTGAGTGAGTTGCAACAGTGGGTGAGAGATTCCCCTGGGTAAGAGGCCCAAATTCCTTATTTTTTTTAAAATTATTAATTGCACTAATTTGCTATTGTATTCCGCGTTACATAGCTATAGTACGGGAAATTATCAAACATGGTAAGCATAACAAGAAAAAAGGATACATTCTTAAATTTGACTTAGGGCGTGTTTGGCTTCAAGGAAGTGGGCGGAAGTAAGAAAATGAGAAAGTATAATTGCTCACTTCCCTATTTATCTAAACACCGGAAAAAGAAAATAAGAAAACCTTTTCCCTTTTCTCTTTTCTCTTTTCTCTTTTACACAACCATTTTTTTACTTCCATGGTGGTACAGTTAATTTTGTGGTCATGTAAATCTCATTTGTAATAAGTTGTAGTACAAAACAGTTAATTTTTTAATCATGTAAATCTCACTTGCATTCTAATTACAGTCCATTTTTTATTTTCATAATTAATTTTTATTTTAATATTATTTTGAGATTAACTTCATAGTCAACTTTTTCACTTTCACTTTCACATTACCATCCAAACACCGAAAAAGACATAACATTTTCTAAATCACACTTCCCAACAACATCCGAACACTGGAAAACTTACTAACCAATTCACAAGTTCCAAAGGGAACTATTACCACTTCCTCGCTTCTGCACTTCCTCACTTCCATCTTTAAACAAACAGGCCCTTAGAGAAAGCATATGATCAAGTAGATTAGGGGTGTCCTTTGGAGATTCTCAAAGTCATTGGTTTTGTAGCCGGTGGCATTTCTGGATTGAGGAGGGTTTAAAATCAGGTAAAGTATCGATCCTTGTCTTTAGAAAAGGAAATAGACAAATCCTATGTAAGTATTGTAGGAAGAGGGAGGAAGTCGAGAAAGTTCGGCACAGATTCAGAAATTCAGCAGCAGCAGAGAAACAGCAGCTACAGCAAGCGCGCGGTCGACCGGTCTGGTCGACCGTCGGCAGAAGCAGCAGAACGGTCGACCGCCCGGTCGACCGTCGTGCACGCAGACATGCACAGGAGTAGCGGTCGACCGGTCTGGTCGACCGCAGAAGGAGAGCGGCCAACCATCCGATCGACCGACTGAAAGTGCCTAACTCTCAGTTAGGCACGGTCGACCGGCCCGGTCGACCGACAGTCGGGTCGGGCTGCTTCGGGAGAGCGCTGTTTGAAGGGTATTTAGGAGCTGAATGAATTTCTAGGGTTTATGTGAGAGAAAAAAAAGAAAAGAGACATAACTCTTTTGATCTCCATTGCTGTAAACTTGTATTGATTCACCAAAATCAATAGAAATCCCCTTTCTCTTGCCCCGAGGACGTAGGCGACAAGGCCGAATCTCGTTAAATCTTTTTTTGTGCTCTTTCTCTGGGATTGTGTGTTATTGCTGTTAGTTGTATTGTTCTTTGTGCATCTAAGATCTAAGGTTTCCTCTTTGTGGTTATTGTCGGCGCGCAACAAGTGGTATCAGAGCTTCCCAGGTTCTTCGTAGGATTTTCTGGCGATTCGGAGGGCATCGGGTGCTGATTTGGTGGAGATCGTGTGTCGATCTCAGATCAGCGGTAGTCTTGTTCGTGGGATCGTATGTCGATCTCAGAACAACGCAAGGAGTGCTCAAGGAATCATTGGTGGAGTAGATCTGGACAGAAACTCATTCTAGGGTTTCATGAGAAGGTAAAAAAATCTGTTTTTTTATCAAAGTTGTGTATCTATCTCCGTTTAGTTTCCGCATACATAGAGGATCCAGTTAGATAAATGGCAGAAGAAAGTACATCAGTGAGGACCATGAATCCTCATCCGAGGATTAACGTGATAAAGTTTAACGGCACTAACAATTTTGGGATGTGGAGGTGCGAGGTTATGGATGCCCTAAATGCATCGAATCTCGAGGATACTCTACTTCTGGAGAAGAAGCGAAGCACAACCACTGATGAAGAGTGGGAGAAGATGAACAGGTCTGCGTGTGGCTTGATTAGATCGTGTCTAACACAAGACATCAAATATCTTGTGTTACACGAGATATCTGCGAGGCAGTTGTGGGAGATCCTTGAAAAGAAATATCTGATCAAGAGTATCAAATTGAGATTGCAGATGAAGAGCAAGCTGTACGGGTTTCAGATGAAGAAGGGATGCTCCGTGAATGAACATATAAATCGCTACACGAAGCTTCTTACGGATTTAGTCAATGTGGATGTCAAGGTAGATGAAGAAGACAAGGCAGTAATCCTCTTGAACTCTCTTCCGGCGAAAGAATATGAGACATTCACCTTGACCTTCATTAATGGGAGACAGACACTTGACTATCATGAAGTGTCATCTGCTTTGACAAATTATGAGACGAGGAGAAAGGAGAGACAGCCTTCTCAGTCAAGCTCATCAGCAGAGACGCTAGCAGTAAGAGGCAGAGGTTCATCTAGGAAGGGCAAAGATGAAAGAGGAAGATCGAAGTCCAGGCTGGGTTATAGGGATCTGAAGAAGAACCAGTATGCCTTCTGCAGAGAATTAGGGCACTGGAAAGTGGACTGTCTAAAGTTCAAAGGGAAGAAGAAGGAATCGAAGACTGAGGCAAATCTTGCAAAGGTGGTTAGTACTCAGAGCAGTAACTCACAGGCAGATGGATCAGACTCAGACTCGTCGGTGTTCTCATTCTCAGTCACTACTCCCATCGTAGGCTACTCAGGAGATAATGAGTAGATTTGGATACTGGTGCTACATACCATGTATGCCCTAATCGGGATTGGTTTTCTAGCTTTGAGAAGCTGGAGGGGTGTTCAGTCGTTATGGGCGATGATCATCCATGTATCATGGAGGGTGTAGGTACAATCCAAATAAAAATGTTTGATGGGATGGTAAGGGAACTGAAGGAAGTGAGGTATGTACCTCAATTGAAGAGAAACCTGATCTCTGTTGGAGCTTTGGAGTCATTGGGCCTTGTGGTGTCAATTAATGAAGGAGTCCTTAAGATGACCAAAGGCTCGATGGTGGTATTGAAGGCCGATCGCCGGAACAATCTATACTACTTGAAGGGTAGCACTGTGACAGGGCAAGTGGCGGCTTCTACCGGTTCAGATGAAGACTCAACCAGGCTGTGGCACATGAGGCTGGGACATGCAGGAGAAAAGTCATTGCAAACTCTTACAAGGCAAGGGTTATTGAAGGGTGCCGAAACCTGCAAGATGGAATTCTGTGAACACTGTATCATCGGGAAGAAGACCAAGGTGAAGTTCGGCACAGCAACACATTGCACCGAGGGAATTCTAGACTATGTTCACACTGATGTTTGGGGACCTACCAAGACTGCATCAATTGGAGGTAACTATTACTTTGTGTCGTTTATTGATGAATATTCTAAGCGTTGCTGGGTATATACCATGAGACACAAAGGGAAGTCCTAGAACTGTTTGTGAAGTGGAAGAAGAACTTGGAAAGAAGTACGGGAAGGAAAATCAAGGTCCTCCGTTCAGATAATGGAGGAGAATACAAATCCGATCTTTTCCTTCAGCTATGTCTTGATGAGGGCATAGAGACACTTCACAGTAAGGGAAACACCGCAACAGAATGGGATAGCAGAGAGGATGAACAGGACTTTGCTAGAGAAGGTCCGGTATATGTTGTCCAATGCCGATTTATCAAAGAACTTCTGGGCGAGGCTTTGGCGTATGCATGTTACCTTGTGAATAGGTTGTCGTCGTCTGCGATAGGGGGGAAACTCCTCTCGAGGCTTGGTTGGGAAAAACAGCTGCTAACTATGATTTGCTAAGGGTGTTTGGTTATCCAGCCTATTATCATGTCAAAGATGATAAGTTAGACCCAAGAGCAAAGAAGGGTGTGTTCGCCGGTTTCAAGAGGGGAATCAAAGGGTTCAAGATCTGGGATCCAACGGACAAAAAGTTTCTTCTCAATAGGGATGTCACTTTTGATGAGGCTTCTATGCTGAAGCCTAAGGTCTCTCAGCAAGTGGAGACTAGCAAGACCAAGGAGGTATCGCAGCAGGTGGAGAATGATGCAAATCCACCATCTCTAGAAAATTCAGCATCGGTGAGGATCATACCTAGGGTGACACAGGGTGATGATCAAGCAGTTGAGGTAGATGCTGATGATGAAGAGGGTCAAGAACAGGTTATGGTTGATGTTCCTGACTCTACTGCAGTTGGAAGACCAAGGAGAACCACAAGGAGACCAGGTTGGCTCACTACAGACATGATCGTGGCGTATGCACTTCCGGTCGTTGAGGAGGCTATCCCGTCCACCTTCAGAGAAGCTGAAATCAGTTCGGAGTCTAGGATGTGGAATGAAGCCATGAAAGAAGAGATGAAGTCTCTCTACAAGAACGACACTTGGGAACTTACTAGGTTGCCCAAAGGGAAGAAGGCTATAGGCTGTAAGTGGGTGTATGCCAAGAAGCAAGGATCTTATCATGAAGATATGATGCGCTACAAGGCCAGATTGGTAGCAAAAGGCTATGCTCAGAGGGAAGGAATTGACTACAATGAGGTATTCTCACCTGTTGTAAAGCATTCGTCAATTCGTATTTTATTGGCTTTGGTGGCATAGTACGAGTTGGACCTTGATCAACTCGATGTAAAGACCGCCTTTCTCCACAGCGATCTAGATGAAGAGATCTACATGACTCAGCCAACAGGGTACAAGACTGCAGGGAAGGAAGAAATGGTGTGTAAGTTGAAGAAGTCATTGTATGGACTAAAGCAGTCTTCAAGACAGTGGTACAAACGGTTCGACAGCTTCATCAGAGGAAAGAAGTACACATGCAGCCACTATGACCCATGTGTGTACTACAACAAGCTACCGACAGGGGAGTATATCTATTTACTTCTGTATGTAGATGATATGCTGATTGCTTCAAGGTCTAGATCTGCAATTGATGCACTGAAGAGGGATCTATCTTCAGAGTTTGAGATGAAGGACCTTGGTGAAGCTAGGAAGGTGCTAGGCGTGGAAATCATAAGAGACCGAAGGGTTGGAAGGGTGAGCTTGACTCAGAAGGGGTATTTGCAAAGGGTACTACAGAGGTTCAACATCGGCAAGGATGCGAAGTTTGTAAGTACACCTATGGCTCCTCATTTCAAGTTAACTGCCAAGATGTCTCCGAAGAATGTTCAAGAACGTGATTACATGACTCACGTCCCATATGCTAGCGCAGTCGGTAGTCTTATGTACGCTATGGTGTGTAGGAGACCAGATTTATCACAAGCTGTCTTTATGGTCAGTAGATATATGCATGATCCGGGACAGGGTCATTGGGAGGCAGTGAAGTGGATTTTGAGGTATATCAAAGGTACCATTGATGTAGGTCTGGTATTTGAGAAGGACTCCACATGGAAGTAAGATTGTATCGGATATGTTGATTCCGACTATGCTGGTGACCTCGACAAGCGCCGGTCTACAACGGGGTATGTCTTTACATTCTCTCAAGCACCGGTGAGTTGGCGCTCCACACTACAGTCTACCGTCGCATTGCCTACCACAGAGACCGAGTATATGGTCATGACGGAGGCTATGAAGGAGGCAATTTGGCTTCAAGGCTTGCTTGATGACTTGGGAGTGGATCAGGATCTTTTGAAGATCAACTGTGACAGTATGAGTGCTATTTATTTAGCCAAGAACCAGGTCTTTCATGCACGACGAAGCACATCGACGTTAGGTTCCATTTTATTCGGGAGATTCTAGATGAGGGTGATATTGAGCTGCTGAAGATTCACACATCGGAGAATCCCACCGACATGCTTACTAAGGTGGTGTCAGGAGTTAAGTTTGCACATTGCAAGGCTTTGCTCCACGTCCTTCATGTAGCTTGAGCTTGTTGAAGCTCATTTGGATGAACTACGGATGGCTTGATCCCTTGGGTAGGGTACGTAAGCAACCACACTGGTGCAGCCACTTTCGGGTCGATGGTCAGTTCGACTCAGATTTGGAGAAATCTTCACTGAGGTAGAGAATTGTAGGAAGAGGGAGGAAGTCGAGGAAGTTCGGCACAGATTCAGAAATTCAGCAGCAGAAGAAACAGCAGCTACAGCAGGCGCGGTCGACCGGTCCGGTTGACCGTCGGCAGAAGCAGCAGAACGGTCACGCAGACATGCACAGGAGTAGCGGTCGACCGGTCCGGTCGACCGCAGAAGGAGAGCGGTCGACCGTCCGGTCGACCGACTGAAAGCGCCTAACTCTCGGTTAGGCACGGTCGACCGGCCCGGTCGACCGGTGCATAGGGTCGGTCGACCGACCGGTCGACCGACAGTCAGGTCAGGCTGCTTCGGGAGAGCGCTGATTTGAAGGGTATTTAGGAGCTGAATGAATTTCTAGGGTTTATGTGAGAGAAAAAAAAGAAAAGAGACATAACTCGTTTGATCTCCATTACTGTAAACTTGTATTGATTCACCAAAATCAATAGAAATCCCCTTTCTCTTGCCCCGAGGACGTAGGCGACAAGGCCGAACCTCATTAAATCTTTTTTTGTGCTCTTTTTCTGGGATTGTGTGTTATTGTTGTTAGTTGTATTGTTCTTCGTGCATCTAAGCTCTAGGGTTCCTCTTTGTGGTTGTTATCGGCGCGCAACAAGTATAGTCTCAGTATCCACGGTCCCGTTTGTTGTTTGCGCCGGGTGGTGATGCCCTGAATCAAATGTTGGAAAGAAGTAAAGGAAAAGACTTGTTAAAGGAGATTGACAATATATAAATATTATTAACAATCTCAAATACACTTTTCTCCAAAAAAAAAAAAAAAAAAAAAAGAAAAGAAAAGAAAATCTACAATACACAGATGTCAACAATGAACGAGGCTTGGAAGACAAAAGAAAAAGAGCATAATGAGGGCATTGATTTTCTTTTGAAGCAGAATACCTATCTACAGGAGAAAATGACTGATCTCTGTGAGAAGAACAACACCATAATGCAGAGGGTTCAGAAGGTGGAGAGAACGGTCGAGGAAATAAACCCAAAATGCCCGAAGCTGATGGAGCTTGTTACCAGCGAGGAATCCTTGTCCGAGCCAAGGCAGCCGGGAGAAGGTGCAGGTTATTGGAGGATCCTAATGGAGATCTTAATCACGATGCTGAACCCGAGGCTGAGGAGGCAGCTAAGAAATTCTAGCAATAACAGGTTGCTGGTAGAGCTTTTAATGATGGTTTGCAGGCAAGGAGATAGACAGCGGAGTCTCCACTTGTCAAGATAATACCTTTGGTAGGCCTGGCAACGTACTTCGCAATGACCAGGACTCTCGGGCCTCAGAATTGACCTTGTGCAGGTTCATGATCGACATACAGAAACTGACAGTGAAAACCTTCGACAACCTGTTATTGTCTCTGTAGGATATCAGCAATGTACTCTTTTGTTTCCGTTCCTTTCCTCATTTCTCACTTCTGACACAAGTTAAAACGAAATCCTAGTGTACTGAATTGCAGCATACAGTGGCAATGAAACCCCTTGTGGTTGTGCAGAAGCTCTACACTGAAAACTTATTCATTGTGAGAATGTACATCAAAGTGTTCAGATTTTTGAAATCAATAACAGATCTGTGTCAAGCTGTAACGTTTTGAGAGTTTGTTGGGACCGATAAGTAAGAAGAAGTCCCTTGTTTGGGTGTTTCTGCATTTTTACATATTTAGGCAATTAATGAAATGTAAAGAGGCTTATTGCAAAGTGTCTCTCTTCAAAAAGTTTGACTCTTCAAAAGGTCATCTCATGACTCAGCATCGTCACCACCACCACCACCCGCCGTTCGAAATAGATGGTATGCATCTTTTATTTTTGTTTTTTTTTCATAACTATAAATTATATTTGTGGGCTTCATTGTTCATTTATATGTTTTTTTCTGTGTTAATAGTTTAAAGGATGTTCTGCCACCGTGCTGAATTAAATTGACCCACAAGGTGTTCGATTGGATGCCTGAAAGAGCCAGAAATGGGCCAATTTGAGATTTAGGGGTAAAGGCTTCATTTGCATGATCTAAACTTGAGGGAAAAGTGAGCAAAATTATCTTTCTTGTTTTCTTCGAGCAAAATGGCGGGCAAAAGAACCCTGCATTCCATTAGGGAAAAGGGGGGAAATAGTCTTTAATAGAAACAAAGTCAAAGAGAAACAAAGCAAACAAAGGGCGAATGGGCCAAAAGGGACCAACAACAACATCATAATACAACTGCATATAACAGACCTAAAATGTGTTGGGGGGTGTATAACTTGAGTCACTTCTTTCTAGATGCGGCGATGCACCTCCATCAGTAATGGACATATCAGAGTCCATGGTGAAAGTCCTAATGACGGCATCCCTGGCAGTCCCTGTTCACAGCAAAGAACAGAGATGAGCATGTGCAATAATGCTATGGGTGAGCCATGACTGACCTACACTTCTTCTAGTTGAAATTCCTATTATTTAGCTCCATACATACAGTCCTGTCACCAGCATCCCAACACGAGGAGATACAGGTAGGGGTAGAGAATATTATGCCTAAAACCCTTGTTAACACTGACATTTGTAGGAGAATGTGATCGACCGTTTCTTTGTCATTGTCACATAGGGCACAATCATCAGGACAATTTCTCTTATGCAAACATCTCTTGTGAGAATGACAATTCTGTTGGCTAGCCATAGGAAAGCCAGTAGCCTCAGGAGTAACTTGGCTTGCCAAGTGACTTTGACCGCTGAGGAACTCAACTCACCATTGTTTAGGAAGTGGTAGATATAACTGAGAATACGCCATTGGACTCCATTCAAATAGTAGAGTGTCATCTGTGTATTGTAGATTTTCTTTTTTCTTTTTCCTTTTTCCTTTTTTTTTGGAGAAAAGTGTATTCGAGATTGTTAATAATATTTATGAATTGCCAATCTCCTTTAACAAATCTTTTCCTTTACTTCTTTCCGACATTTGATTCAGGGCATCACCATCCGGCGCAAACAACAAACGGGACCGTGGATCCCCTTGCCTGAGCCTATACTTACATAAGATTTGTCTATTTCCTTCTCTATTGACAAGGATCGATACCTTACCTGATTTTAACCCCTCCTCAATCCAGAAATGCCACCGGCTACAAAACCCAGTGACTTTGAGAATCTCCAAAAGGCACCCGCAATCTACTTGATCATATGCTTTCTCTATGTCAAATTTAAGAAGGTATCCTTTTTTCTTGTTATGCTTACCATGTTTGATAATTTCCCCTACTATGGCTATGTGACGCGGAATACAATAGCAAATTAGTGCAATTAATAATTTGAAAAAAAAAGAGATTTGGGCCTCTTACCCTGGGGAATCTCTCACCCACTGTTGCAACTCATTCACAAAAAAATTTAAGATGCTACGCAAATCATCATCCTAAATAAGTTTTTTTTTTTATAAACTTAATATCATATCATCTGAAACTTCGATAATAGTTTTAGCCTGATATAGGCCTACATCAAGAGGGGAATCTCACCACAACCAATGTGAACTAAAAATGAACTAAATAAAACAACTAACTAAAATAAAATAAAATAAAAGCAACTGAGATAACGATATCCCATCATCCTCCCCGGCTTGAAGCATTCATCCTCGATGGATATAGTGATAACAAACATCAAACATGTCTAGGTCGAACTGAATAATCTTCTCGCACGAAGCATTTCAATGGGGCCATGGTGGTGGTTATAGAACTGACATTCGTGTATCTAGTTTGAAACAAGATAGTGAAGGTGAAACTAGCTTCTGTGACGTATCAGCTACAGTTGATCTAGACCTAGAAAGGCATTTGTATTAGAAAGAGTCGAGTTTTCTTACTGAAAATCGGACTAATATCAGGATCTCATGAGATATCCAACTCATGAGCAGTGGAAGCAGTCCTCAAAACTTTATAAGAACATGTATGTCAGTGTGCAACTTTCTCACAGTTCCTAAAGGGATCCACTCAAAGTGAATCGTAATCATCACTTTATTATTAACTGCAAATTCATGCAAGATACTATGTGAATATGTAACAAATTTATAGTCTTCATTATAAATTGCTATCTTTCTAGAGATCTCATCATGTATAACAGGTACATGCAATGCATCAAACTTACTAGGTCTAACTCTTAAAGATAAGAAAAGAGATATATGTATTTTCTAAGAGGATGTACATCAAACACCGCTAATAGTATAACATTACTATGATCGACAGAAATCTGAAGAAACTCAGAAAAGAACTTCAAACATTCACTAGAAGATGAAATACTAAGAGTGATCACAATAAACTCAACCTTTATTTCGTAACTTTCTTAGAAAAAGGATCCAAGTTCAGAAGATAAACTGGTTTCTTCTTCTCATGTGATCAATATGTGTGAATCTGACAATTAACATGAAAGGACTCTAATGGCTTACAAGATGTAATAACGTTAGTTGCAACTGTCCCATCAATCTCGTCCTCTATCATAGGTGTGGCAGGTAAATACTTAGCAACCTATACGAACATACTAGATTCTATTAATACATACTCTGAATTACTAGATCATCCTCATGACCATAGATATCATCAGATATGAGTATACTAGACTCCACTAATACATCTATAGCATCACTAGTAACCTCAAAAGAAACAAGGACCTCATCAAGAATCGGGATACTAGAATCAATTAATGTATTCTCAACGACACTAGTAATCTCAAAAGGAACGTAGACATCCATAACAACCTTTAGTTGTCAACATCATCACTAGGCACAATATTAACATGTCGACTTTTCGAGAGACACTGGTAATTATATTGTCCATATCTCACACATTTAAAATTTGCTCTCTGGATTTGAGAATGAATACTCCTTTAAAAGGCAATTCTAATTCTAAAGCTAAATGAAAAACTTCTTCAACGGAGTCCACATGGTAGGAGTTAGTGAGCATATCATGTCATATGTCAGACTTCAAACCTGAAAAAAATCTAAATATGATCTGGTAACGGTCTTCTCTCATGTCACAATGAAGGGTTAAGTCATCAAATCTAACTATATAATCCTGAACAGACATATTATCCTGAAGGAGGTTATGTAACTCATCTAGGAGATGGTTCCTATAAAACTCAAAGAGGTGCTTCTCCTTGAGCTTGTCCTTCATCTCTTTCCATGACTCTGTAGGGTTCTTACACTGTCTCTCATGTGCTATATCTATCAAAATTCAATAAATTCTAACTAGCCCTACTAATTTTATCCTAGCAAATCGAATCTTACGGCCATCAGAAATCTCATAATAATCACAGTAGCACACTATATCGGTTAGCCAATCAATAAAATCACGAGAATCAGGGTAGCCATCAAATTTTAGATATACTAATCTAAGCTTACACTTTATTTTCTCTTTCTTAGTAGCACGCCAATCATATGGACGGTTATTCTCATAACAAGTCCTATAACCATCATGACATTCATAATCTCTGGGGCCATCTTGTGCTTTTGTGTTTTTATTCTATCCTCTCTAGCTTGAAATTGAGATTCTTAATTTGTCTAAACATATCACCTAACATGTCTTCTATCAATCTGTTTGTTATCCTGATTATTCATATTGGCTTATACGACTTCGTTAAGAAACATGCACCAATCTAATATACAAATGCAGAGTCAATGCAAAATCTTAAACTCAAAGAAACTAAATGCATGCACCAAATAATGAAAAAAATCTCCTAAGAAGACTCAATTTCTAAATGCAAAGACATGCAATTCTAACATGATGAAAAATAGCAAACAATGATGCAAACCACTATTGAAGCAAATCACAAACAACTAGCTATTTATTACAACCCAATAATATTTTCAAACAATTTAGCAATTAAAAATTTAGCTCAAGTCAGATTTCACCTGAGGGGGTGAGAAGTTCACACTCAAACGTAGAATCCTGTAAGATTCTTCGGAGGATTACTCATAACTGAGAACTGAAAATCACGTACGAAAGTCTTGGAACAGTGGTAACATGACTGGATGTTCCTGGAAGAAAATTACTTTGTAAACGGCTCGAATCAAGTTTGAAACGGATTTGAAATGACTTTTGAACTATTAACGGATTTGCAGAACTGTGCTGCTGCAGGTCAACACCGTAAGGGATCAGACTTTAATTGTGATAGACAGATCTGCTACTGTAATACTCGTATTTTGTAATACATGATTTAATAATAATAGTATTTTAATATGTGTATATATATTTTGTAGTATGAAATTATTTATTATTTAGTAACATTTATTATTATTTAATGTGTTTTCATAACTAATAGTTATAAATTCTATTATTACTATTATTGGTGACTATTATTAATAGTTGCAACTATTAATTCATTGGGATTATTATCATTTATTATTGTGTTGTAATTATCATTCTTATTATTAAATTATTATTGTATTACTATGTTAACTAATAATTAGCATTTTAATTATGGTTATTATTTATTACTTTATTATATGGTTGAGTACTATTATTATTATGTTGTTGTTATTATTAGTATCTTTTTCTTTTTCAAGCCTATTCCCAACCTAACCTATTACCTAAGACCCAATAACCCAATACCCTTTATCCAAACCCATGCCAATTATCTAATAATCCTAATAAATCAATCAAATTCTAACTAATCCTATCCTAATCCTAACTAATATAATCTTTTCTTATCTCTTTCTCCCCTACACACACAGCCCTACCCTTCATCACCACCATGGAAGGGACGAGCCACCTCTTCCCCGACACTATCTCCTCCTTAACTCCATCTCGCACAACCACCCACCAGCGTCATCACCTCTATGTCCACCATCCCCTCTTGCTCTTCTTCTCCATGTGCGCCAAACCCAACGCCATACCACCGTGTCCCACAGCCCACGTCAGCCTCCCCACCTCCGGCGCACGCTAGAACCCCTCCTTGCGTGCCTCCTTGCCGAGTACCACCCGGACATCTCTGCGCAGGCCAGCCAAATTCTCCCCTTCATGCTGCCATATTGCAAGCCCTCTCCACGACCACATCTCCGGCGACCCGCCGCGAGGCCTTCTCTACGCAAACCCATCCCCTTGCGCGTGCACTCCCTCAAGCAGCCGTCGCTTCTCTGTCAGCAACCACGAGCTCCACCTCGCCACTCCGGCAACTCCTGGAGCTCCACGAGCAACCGGCCTACCCACCTCTTTTCCTTAGCTGAGCTCGAGCTCTCCCCATCTCCCTTTCAGGTTTCTCTTTCTCTCCCGCTCTCTGTATTGTGTGTAATGTATATAGTGTGTGTGTGTGTTTTAATTAATGTGCATGCTATGTGCGTGTAGTTGTGTGCATGCGTATGTTTTGTTAAGTGAATGGGTGTGTGCAGAAATTCATGTATGTTGTATTTATGTGTGTGTATGGATGTATGCATGAGTGTGTGTATTCAATATATGTGTTAATGTACATGTGCAAGTGTGTTTAGGTGTGGGTGCGTGAGTGTGTTTAGGTGTGTGGGTGAGTGTATATATATGTATATGTATGTATGTATGTATTAGTGTGTATATGTATAGTTTTGTGTATAAGTGTGTGCATGTATAGTTACGTGTACGTATTTGTGTACACGTATGTGTACGGGTGTATACCAATGCATGTGTATTTTTGTGTTCATGTGAATACATGGGTGCTTGTTATGTATGTTACATCAATTACGGACTCGTTCGTGCGATCTGATCTCGGTAATGGGAGATTTTAATTTGTGTCCGTTATGGACCCGATATACTGACGATTTGAAGACTGACTGATGAGATCCGAAAATTCGTACCGATAAGTGCAGTGAAGACCAGACAGCGATTCGTATTCAAAATCGCGTCATTTCATGTGAGTATTTATTCTTATATTATTTTCTTATTTACTGTTACCAGTAGGTACCCGTGTATCTATTCGTATTATTTCATGTGATCATCTGATATATTTTACCAGTATGATTATGCATATCATTTCATGAGATCAATGAGCATTCACTTTAATTATATATCTTATCTGAGCGCTTATCAGCGTCATTTCATGTGTTAGTTGTTCGACGCTATTGGCTTAAGCCTAGTATTGATATATCCTAAACTGTTACTTGTTTCGATCTATGGATTGGCTGGTCTAGTTCATATTTGAGGGTAGGTGGCATATTTTTATGTGAAGTATTTGTCAGATAAATTGCTACAATGTCGTTGGGAGGAGAGAGAAAGGGAAGGAGAAAAACGGAAAAGAAAAAAAGAAGAGGGAAGAAGAAAAGAGAAGGGAGGAGAAGAATGTAGAAGGCGGGGAAAAAGGAAAAGGAAAAGGAAAAGGAAAAAGAAAATGGAAAAGGAGAAAAAGAAATAAAAAAGGAAAAGAAAAAGGAAATTTGTAAGTTAGGAAAAAAAGGAAATTGGTAAGTTAACAAAGTATGTATTAAAAAAAATGAAAAAGTATGTAGTTTTTATTTAACAAAGTATTTATATTGAACATTAAACCTTTTACATGTGTGTGTGTGAGCGCGCGAATGTCCGAGATGAGTATTGCTACGCATAGAGCATTATAATTAAATGAGACCACAAAGGTTCAATACCATAGCTTGCATTTATTGAAATCACAAGATTGAAACATGACAGGGTTAGAGTTTTCACATTGCGAATTGCCCCCAATATCTCAATCACACTGCCTGCGCCACCCTCATCAGTTATCAAATCTAGAACGCTTCCTTAACATAGGGAGAGCTGCCTAAGCACAAACTCGAACTGTGAATTCGCCTGTAGTCTAGTGACACCAAATTGGGAGCACAAACTCGAAACCTTCCTTCTGACATGCCAAAGTGCCACAGTTTCAATATTTTCAATCTGCCTATCAATATCCGTACGCTCCTGAAATTGCAGTGAGCAAACAATGCTTCCTCCACCGGCCAAACGTTCTCATGCAACCAAAAAACCTTGTCCTTGTATTTCCGGTGGTTCCAGTCAAAAGTACAAAGTACGCAATGCTGCGAGATAATGATTTGGGTACGGGTTCTGCAGACAATCAGCAGCATCCCCGTGTTCAACATTACATAGCTCAAGCTCCTCCAACCCTACACCTATCCTAAATCTTTCATCACCCACCCACAAGTACTCTTCGTCGAAAATGATCTTGATGGGGTTCGGCTCATGGAGCCTCACGAGGCGATTTCTGCACCCTCACTTCAGTGTGGTGGAAATACCTGAACCAGAATGCATAATCGTAGAGGCTCTTGTTTGGAGAGGGGTAGCCAGAGAATTCTTCGATGTCGAGGTTGAGATGAGGCACAAATCGCCATAATTCCCGCCACCGGCTCGAGAGGACGCTGACCTGCATTGCCAGCCTCATGCCGGCATAGTATAGTATCCGGTGAAGGATATCGTCGGGCAAGTTGCTTATCCTGTCCTCACCACCACCACCATCATTACTAGGACGACGAGAATCCGCCATTGGATTGATAGATGGTATGTATCTTTTGTCACAAGATTAACAATATTTATGGGATTTTTTAGAGTTTGAGGAGCAGTTGGAAACCATAAGTCTACTTGTTAAGGAACTCTAGACCGCTTATATCTTGTTAGTCGTTAGGGACTCACATGGTGTTCGATGAGAGTCAAAAGAGGCAAAAACTAGGATAATGAGATGGTAACACTTTGGAACATGTACAGTAGAGTTTGTGAATTATGTTGAGATGTTGAGACGAGATGAAGTTAATATGTGTTTGTGTTTGACTAGATTGTTCTCATAGATAAGTTCTTTTCGATATATAAAAAAAAAGCTTTATCCAAAAGTAATTTTTCAAAAAAAACCTTTTACTCCTATACAAATACAACCTTTTCTAAAGGACTTATAATGTTTGATAATTTTAAATGGTTAATTATAAAAATCCATGTACTATTAACTTTTTGTAGAAAACTCCCTGTGAAATAAGCACCCCTGTGAATCCATTTGAAACACTCCTATACTATTTTGACATTTGTAGAAAACTCTCTATTTTATAGAATTTAGAATAGAACACTTGTAATATCTAAGATTTGGTTAAAATCCTTATCCACTATCATAGATTTTGCACATATTATCAAATCTAATGATAGTGTATGTATGTTTTCTAGTTTGTTCAACAGAAAAGGAGTAAGAGATCTAGGGTTCAAAGTTATGACCTATATTTCAAACAAAAATGGAAGATCAATTCAACAAAAACCTGATATACAGTGTGTATATGTATTTTACTCGTTCAAAATTTTAGTGTTTATCATAAAATATCCTAAGCATAAGGGAGCTTTGGTCTTCTTGGTTAAACTCATTGGTCCTGAATCTCTTGATCTTCTCCCCACAAAAAATGAGTACTATATACGAGGAACCTCTAGAACCTGTCCCCACATTCTGGGTATGGGTTCTTAAAATCATATTCTAATAGTAGAAATCAACCCATCACCGAGGGACGATCACCGAAGGTCAATTTCCATCGATGATTCGTTACCGATGGAAAGTGGTACTCTGTTGGTGATGACATCACCGACAGACTTTTCAACATTACTGAAAGGAATTACTTAAAAAAACTAATAAATGGGGCTCAATAAGTTATTGGTGAGGTATGAGTTCTAAAAAAGGATCCTTTATTAGATATAGATATAAATACTTAATAATCCAAATCCAATAGCTCAATAATTCAATAGTTTAATTGGTAAAGTAAATGTTATTGTACTTTAATTCACTTATTTCAATCTAAAATAACAAAATCTTTCTAAACATAATCAAATATAAAGTTATTTGATTATGTTTGGAAATGCCTAAATTTTAAGATAAGAGAACAAAACACATATTTCATCAAGAAAATCTTATACATTATGTTTGACTTTTGTGGAAATTATCAAATTTAGGAATAAATATTTTAGAATGGATCATCCGAAACCCAAATTAAATCCAACAAATTGTTGGGATTGAATCCTCAAGTGGATCTTAGATTCTTAATAGCCTTTTATCTGCTAGACATATATATATATATATATATATATATATATATATATATATATATATATATATATATATATATATATATATATGGCTTTTTATCAGATTATGTGTTATGGGGTTCCAATCTTTGTGAATCCATTTGTAAATCCAATAATGAACTAGAGATGTATCGAGGGTTCATACACTACTAGTACCCAATAAGCCATCATACATGATTTTAAGAATTCAAGCCCAAATTTTTGCGATAGGTTACAGGGTAATTGGGCTCCCATTTCCACCCCTAATCCTAATAAAGATTTTTTTTGAGCAAACTAATTCTAGTAAATAATAACAAAAAAAATAGTATTATTTTAAACTGCCGTAACTGAATAACTAACCCCGGAGACATTAGTAGCTCTGGTATAATTTACAGCTAGAATCTCAAGAGAAACCCATTTTTTTATCTCAATATATAACTCAAACCTCTGCAAGAATCTCTCTCTCATGCTATTTCTTTGGCTCACAAAGTTCTTGGTCTGCAAAGAACATTCTCCTTGTTGAAGCTTTGATCGAAGCTGACATTCTGTCAGTTCAAACTTTTTGATTGGAGAGATGGGTATGTCTCTAATCTCTTGATGTTATTTTATTTTTTGTTTATAGACTCTCTTCAATTGATGTTTATTTTTTTATATATGTAAACAGTGGAGAACCACATCAAGTTTGATCATTTTGAAGAATTCAAGAGGGTTTTGTGTTTCTCTATAAACAAAGTTGTTCGGTTTCATTTATCATGAACTGATCTTAGATTCATTTAAATCTTGCATCAAATTATAGTAGAAAACCTGAATTTATCATGTACGAATCTTGGTTTCGTTCAAATCTTGCACCAAATTGTAGTAGAGAACCTGACTCTTTCGTGAACTGATCTTGGTTTCATTTAAATCTTGCACCAAATTGAAATATTTCTTTGTTGTCTGGGGCAATGCATTGTAGTTGTAGGAGTGGTTAATTTCATGATTCTGAAAAGATGGTTTACATTGGTTAGAATGTTTCTTTGAATCGTTTTCTTTAATATTAGTTAATCTCCTTGTAAAGGTTTTGAATGCTTGTGAGCCAAAGAGAAACATTTTTTATTTAGTAATCAAAGATCATTAATCTTTGTTATGATGCAATCATGGATAGTCAAACTACGGAAAGTGAGAAGAGGCCACAAAATCATCAAGAAGGTGATGATAGTGTACTGAGTGACCAGATTCTTTCTACCAAAAAGGGAATGATTACTGTTGAGAAAGGTGCAACAGAGGAAGCTCATGGATGAGTTCTTGAGTAAGCATCCGAAGCTTCAAAAGATCATGATTATGATAAGACACTTCAATGCTCTCAACAAGGTGATAGAATGAGAAAACTGATTCTATCTACAGAAGATGAAATTTCCATCAAAAGAGAAACAACAAACTTCTGCAAAAAGGTAGATAATTCTTTTGGCAAAGAGACACTGGGATCTGAATAAACTGCAAAGAAAAAGAGGCTTCTTTTGAAAATCTTTTGTGATTTAAATAAGGAATTTGATGGCCCAGAAAAAGTGATTTCTTACCTAATGAGAGAAGCTTGTGAGAAAGCTGGACTTGATATCTTAAAGTTGAGAACTGAATTAGGAGAAGCAATAGCAGGGATCTCATCTTTCTTTGCACCTGGAATGAAATCTGCAGTGAGAGAAAAATCAGATGTGCTCAGTTTGATAGAAGAGGAAGATGTGAGACATTCATTGTTGAATGTCTCACATCTTCCTCTACTCTCAAACTGAGAACATTTGATTTCTCTCTCATCGTAGATTCTGACCCCATTGCAAAGAAAGGTGAGTTCCCTGCGGCTACTTCTCCTAATTCAGTCCTCAACTTTGAGATATCAAGTCCACCTTTCTCATGAGCTTCTCTCATCAAGTAAGAAATTACTTTTTTTGGGCCATTGAATTTTTTTACTTAAATCACAAAAGACTTTCAAAAGAAGCCTCCTTTTCTTTGCAATTTACTTAGATTCCAGTGTCTCTTTACCAGAAGAATTATCCACTTTTCTACAGAAGTTTATTGTTCTCTTTTGATGGAAATTTCATCTTCTGTAGAAAGAATCAGTTTTCTCATTCCATCAACTTGTTGAGAGCATTGAAGTGTCTTATCATAATCATGATCTTTTGAAGCTTCGGATGCTTCCTTAAGAACTCCTCCATGAGCTTTCTCTGTTGCACCTCTTTCAACAGTAATCATTCCCTTTTTGGTAGAAAGAATCTGGTCACTCATTACACTATCATCACCTTCTTGATAATTCTGTGGCCTCTTCTCACTTTTCACAGTTTGACTATCCATGACTTCATCATAACAAAGATTAATGTTCTATGATTACAAAATGATAAATGTTGTTCTTTGGCTCACAAAGCATACAAAACCTTTACGAGGAGATTAATCAACATTAAAGAAAATGATTCAAAGAAACATTCTGCCCAATATCTTTTCAGAATCATGAAATTAACCATTCCTACAACTACAATGTATTTCCCCCAGACAGCAAAGAAATACTTCAATTTGGTGCAAGATTTAAATGAATCAAAATCAGTTCATGAAAGATTCAGGTTCTCAGCTACAATTTGGTGCAAGATTTAAACGAAACCAAGATTCGTTCATGATAAATTCAGGTTTTCTACTACAATCTGAGGCAAGATTTAAATGAATCTAAGATCAGTTTATAATAGATGAAACCCCAACAACTTTATTTATAGAGAAAGACAAAACTCTCTTGAATTCTTCAAAATGATCAAACTTGGTGTGTTTCTCCACCGTTTACATATATAAAAAAATAAATATTAATTGAACAGAGGCTATAAACAAAAAATAGAATAAAATTAAGAGGTTAGAGATACCCATCTCTTCAATCAGAAAGTTTGAACTGATAGAATGTCAGCTTTGATTAAAGCATCAACAAGAAGAATGTTCTCTGTAGACCATGAACTTTGTGAGCCAAAAAATAGACTGAGAGAGAGATTCTTGCAGAGGTTTGAGTTAATATATTTGGACAAAGAAATAGGTTTCTCTTGAGGTTCTAGTTGTAAATTATACCAGAGCTACTAATGTCTCCGGGGTTTATTATTCAGTTATGACGATTTAAAACAATACTAATTTTTTTTGTTATTCTCTACTAGAATTAGTTTTCTCAAAAAAAATTCTTTATTAGGATTAGGGGTGGAAATTGGAGCCAAATTACCCTGTAACCCATCGCAAAGATTTGGGCTTGAATTCTTAAAATCATGTATGATGGCTTATTGGGTACTAGTAGCGTATGGATCCTCGATCCATCTCTAGTTCATTATTGGATCTACAAATGGATTCACAAAGCTTGGAAGCCCATGACACATAATCTAATAAAAAGCCATATATATATATATGTCTAGCAGATAAAAAAGCTAATAAGAATTTAAGATCCACTTGAGGATTCAATCCCAATAATTTGTTGGATTTAAATTGGGTTTCGGATGATCCATTCTAAAATATTTATTCCTAAATTTGATAATTTCCACAAAAGTCAAACATAAAGTATAAGATTTTCTTGATGAAATATGTGTTTTGTTCTTTTATCTTAAAATTAGGCATTTCCAAACATAATCAAATAACTCTATATTTGATTATGTTTAGAAAGATTTGTTATTTTAGATTGAAATAAAAGAATTAAAGTATAATAACATTTACTTTACCAATTAAACTATTGAATTATTGAGCTATTGGATTATTAAGTATCTATATCTATATCTAATAAAGAATCGGATCTTTTTTTAGAACTTATACCTCACAAATAACTTATCGAGCCCCATTTTTTAGTTTCTTTTAAGTAATTCCTTTTAGTAATGTTAAAAAGTCTGTCGGTGATGTCATCACCAACAAACTACCGCCGATGGTAAATTTCCATCGGTGATGTATCATCACCAATGGAAATTGACCTTCGAGGTTCATCCCTTAGTGATAGATTGATTTTTACTATTAGAATATGATTTTAAGAACTCATACCTAGAATGTAGGGACAGATTCTAGTGGTTCCTTGTATATAGTTCTCAATTTTTATAGGGAGAGAGATCAAGAGATTCAGGACCGATGAGTATGACCAAGAAGACCAAAGCTTCCTTATGATTAGGATATTTTATGATAAGCACTAATTATTTGAACAAGTTAATTACGTAAACCCACCGGTATATCAGGTTTTTGCTGAATCTCATCCTCTAATTTTTTTTGAATTATAGGTCGTAATGTGGTACAAGCGGGATTTGAATCCTAGATTTCTTTCCACTGCAAAGAGATTTTCTTATTGTGCTATAGTGACACTTACTTTTTCTATATTTTTACTTTTTTTCCTGATACGTTGATCGTAGCAGGACTCCTAACTTTTTATCAGCGAGTCAAGTTTCACTAGCCTTACTCATTTTCTATTGAACAAACTAGAAAACACAGATACACTATCATTAGATTTGGTAATCTGTGCAAAATCTATGATAGTGGATAAGGATTTTTTCCTCAAATATTAGATATTATAAGTTTTCCTTTCTAAATCTTATAAAATAGAGAATTTTCTACAAATGTCAAAATAGTATAGGAGTGTTTTAGATAAATTCACAGGGGGTACTTATTTCAATATTATAAGGAAAATTTCTACAAAAAGTTAATAGTACATGGACTTCTATAATTATCCTTTTTAAAATTATCAAACATTATAAGTCCTTTTAGAAAAGGTTGTATTTTGTTTTTTTTGAGAGAATAAAAGATTTTATTTTAAAATTGCTTTTGGATAAAGCTTTTTTTTAAATCTAAAAGAACATATCTATAAGAACAATCTAGCCAAAACACAAACATATTAACTTCATCTCCTCTCAACATCTCAACATCCTTCACAAACTCTACCATACATGTTCCAAAGTGTTACCATCTCATTAACATAGTTTTTGCCTCTTTCGACTCTCAGGCATATCATCAAACACCTTGTGAGCCCCTGACGACTAACAAGATATAAGCCGTCTAGATTTCCTCTACAACTAGACTTGATGGTTTCCAGCTGCTCAAACTCTAACAAATCCCATAAATATTGTTAATCTTGTGACAAAAGATACATACCATCTATCAATCCAATGGCGGATTCTCGGCATCCTGGTGATGATGATGGTGGTGGTGAGGACATGATAAGCACCTTGCCTGACGATATCCTCCACCGGATACTGTACTATGCCGACATGAGACTGGCAATGCAGGCCAGTGTCCTATCGAGCCGGTGGCAGGACTTATGGAGATTCATGCCCCATCTCAACTTCGACGTCGAAGAATTCTCCGGTTGCCCCTCTCCAAAGAAGAGCCTCTATGATTACGCGTTCTGGGTCAGGTACTTCCGCTACACTGAAGTGAGAGTGCAGAAGGTTCGCCTCACGAGGCTCCATGAGCCGAACCCCATCAAGATCATTCTCCGTGAAGTCGACCTGTTGGTGGGTGATGAATGATTCAGGATAGGTGTGGGGTTGAAGGAGCTCGAGCTATGCAATGTTGAACACGGAGATGCTGCTTACTGTCTGCAGACACTGAGATTGCTCTTCGGGCCTTGTAAGAACCCTACCTAAATCATTATCTCGCAGAATTGCGTACTTTTGAGCTCTGGAACTGCCGAAAATACAAGGACATGGTTTTTTGGTTGCGCGAGCATGTTTATCCGGTGGAGGAAGCATTGTTTTGCTCACTGCAATTTCAGGAGCGTAGTTATATCGACAGGCAGATTGAAAATATTGAAACTGTGGCACTGTGGCATGTCGGATGGAAGGTCTCGAGTTTGTGCTCCCAATTTGGTGTCACTAGACTGCAGGCGAATTCATAGTTCGAGCTTGTGCTTAGGCAGCTCTCCCTATGTTAAGGAAGCGTTTCTAGATTTGATGACTGATGAGCGTGGCACAGGCAGTGTGATTGAGATATTAGGGGCAATTCGCAATGTGAAAACTCTAACCCTATCAAGTTCAATAGTGAAGGTAAGCATGTTTTAATCTTGTGATCCCATTGATTTCAATACATGCAAGCTATGGTATTGAACCTTTTGTGGTCTCATTTAATTGTAATGTTCTATGCATAGTAATACTCATCTTCGGACATGCACACGCGCGCGCACACACACATGTAAAAGGGTCAATGTTCAATATAAATACTTTGTTAAATAAAAACTACATACTTGAAAGAAAGAACAAGAAGGCCTTGAGCCGAACTATATTATACTCCAAATGATGATAATGAAGAAGAAAGATAAACTCAAGTTTTGATATGAATGTGAAGTGTCATACTAGCGTTTGCACAATGCAAAGTAACCAAGAAAAATTTAATCACTCGAGAAACTAATTATGGCATAACACCTTTCTTTAAAATAAGATTTTTGAATGTCACTACGCATCCTCTTCCTTATTTAGACAGACATACATAGAATACGACATGTCACCATGGTCAGAGGATTACATGAGTAACACTAGGGTTATTATGATTATATCATGAGCATATACACTCTCTTACATGACTGGATAGTCTGTATACGAAGCAATGGCACATAATCCTTGAGGTGTAAAGGTATCCTTTGCTATCCTCGTATATCCACCTTCCCCCCACTGATTGCACCACGAGTTCTTCACTATCCCAAGTTGCCCCAGCCAGTTTGTCCATAACCAATAAGAGTAACAACATGATTGATGCTCGACCCGCAATATCCTCGTTAGATTCCTGATTTAGAATGTTGAAAATCAGGTGAAGTGTCAACTGTGCATCGCATACTGGTTGTTGTGCCACCACTACCATTAGCGCACTCTCATCGGGAGGCACGCCGGCGTAACCTCTGATGGCTGCCACTGCTTGGCTTAGTTTATTTGTATTGCAAATTCCATCAACTCCTGTATATGGACAATTACCCAAGTTGTGATGCCATGCCTTTTGATGTAATCATGGAATATATGCGTCCAACCACGTTGACATCCATATAACAAGAATATTCACAATCCACAAGTTGTTGTAGAGATAAATCATAGAGTACACCTGTCTTAAATCAAGCTTTCGACTACCACTGTTGTGGTCAATGGCCAACAACTGTCTACAAATTTTTACATTTTCATCACGTTAGGAAATGAACGAAAATTCATCTACATGGAGAAAAAATATAGGCTAATTAGTAGATCAATCATTAAAACTAATTAGAATTAATTGCTAAAAACACTCCCCACTCTACTGAGGGTGGTAGAAAACTCCCTAATGCGCCGACTTCATCAGAAAAACCCCGGTACTATCACAAGATTTGGTAGTATGTTCCAAACTAAGATAGTGCATAGAAATCTTTTGCCAAATTTACATTGAATCTAATAAAACAAAGGGACTTTTTTGGTCAAATCTTATCAAAGTCTAGGGGTGTTTCCTGAACAATTAAATAGCACAGGGGCTTTCTTTGCTCATTTTGATAGGACATGGGGGTTTTCTGCAACACACTAATACAAAGGGATTTCTACAATTTAGCCTTCTAATTAATTAAGAGGCGTTCATTATGATACCTGAAACTTTTTGTACCAACTTGAAAATAAATGAAACTAAAAAGTGATAACAATGGAAAAACAAAAAAAAAAAAAACAATAATTTCTTACCACAAGTCACATGACTCTTGATAGAGCTAACAACACCCATGGTCCTCCAATAAAGACTGTAAGGAAGAGAGGTATCATTTATTGGTTCCATTGTCTCATACTTAAAGGACCGAAGTGATCCTTTAAATTCTGCTTCCGGGACATTGAATACACCAATGTAAGTAGCCAAGAACTCTTTTGTGGTGAGGTCGGTAAATGGACCTTCACCAAGGGTGTAACTATGCCCTCGACATTATTGAAATCTTCAATATACTTCATGTTCTCTTTGAATATCTCAAATCATTGTGCTTTCTCCTTCATCCCTATAGACTCACCCAAACTTGGCCATCCACAACTCATGCTTCCTTACCATTTCAAAATTAAGAATGTTGTAGTTAGTTGCATCACAGAACCCCGCGAGAAGGACGAGAAGAAATATTTTTAATATCTTTTTATTGATGAGATGGATGACGTACCATGCTGTACTTACGTAGTCAAGATCCTCGTATATATGATTCGGACAACATAAGAATAAGTCGTTATTGGAAACAACTAGCAAGAAATTATTTGAATGTTACATGCAGAAGAAGGTATTGGAAAATCATGTAACATAATTATTGGTATTTAAGCTATTGAAATCACACATATTGGATGAAACTTAGCTAATGGGTTGGGGTGAACCATCGGATCCTGGCAGAGAGGTCCAATGTGATGTGAAGCATATAGAATCCCAGCAACTAGGCATTGGATCCTAGCGATTAATTGAGTTTAGAGATTGGCCTGATATGGAAATCACTGAGATATTGTATTTACGCGGTGAGCACTGACTTTAGCTGGGAGAGCAGTGTGATGTACAACAGGCAATGTAACTAGCTTCTTATGTTATGCTGTATACAGTTTTTGATTAGCTTACCAAAGTCGTATTCTTAACTATGGCTTGATACAGTGTGGGTCTAGTTAAGACTGTATCGCACACCTAACATAGTTTCTTCAGCTTAATTCATTAGTGCATACGAGAGGTTTTGTTTACCAACATACTTGATGTAAAATTTATGTGAGCATCTGAAAACATGTAGCCATGCATATTATTTCTTCTCCTTTTCTTCTCATTTAGTCACACGTACACATGAGAGAGAGAGAGAGAGAGACTGGGCTACGACGTTCAAATACATGATTCACTCTGATGAAATTGATCTGCATTATTTAAAGTAACTAAAAATAAAAAATCAAGTGTGTGTGTGTCATCTAACCTCTGGTCTTTGTACCAACAGGCCTTTAGCGTGCAACAAGATTTATTAGAATGTCTCCCAATATTCCATAATCTGAAGCATGTGTTTGTAATGTTTGACACATCCAATCCAGCCATTAAATAACGAAGGACCTACTCCAACACTGGCCAAATTTGGAGACATTGGAGATAATACACTAAAGGTAATTTTTAATTTAATTTATGTATAAAGTTCTTGTACTATTTATTTATTTAATTTATTTGAGAAAGAGGACAGAGGTTACCCTCCTGCTTATACACATGCATCTATGACTAATTACCCAAGTTAAATCCTCCTTTGACAACTGCAAGGATTGAACCTAGAAACTCCCCTTCTGGAGGGAGGATCTTACCAATGGGCTAACCCACTAGTCTTACTCTTTATTTATTTTAAAATAATTAGTTTATTTGTTGTATGAAAAGAGTACATAAGTGGTCTTTATATGCATAAAGTTTCTTTTGAACTTTTTACACATGCAGCTCTGATGACTTCGTGTTCTCTAAAATTTAGGTATTAAGATTGCACATGAGAATGCCAAAGCATCTTATTAAGTTCCTCTATTAAATTTCTAAATATACTGCTTTAAAATTTTATGTTTTGAGGGGAATGTAGACAATACGACACTTCCTCTTGCATTTTGCACAAGGCAAAAGCTCAGAAAGCAATGCTACTATTATCTGACAGATACTATGAAAAGGATTATGATGATTAATTATGATACTTCACATAGTTATCAGAGGAATCTACAAGCATGCTTGTAGTTGTTCATATTATTTGCTCAGTTTTGGGTCATATATTATTCTTTGGTAGAGTTTCATATAATTTTATCAGGATGCATGACGTTCTTTTTCCCTGAAACATCTGCATAAATGGAGTGCAGAACATACTTTTGAGAGTTGTAAGGATTGGATATCATGATTGTTCACTCATTAATTAAACTGGACACAGCTAAATTTATTTCAAAAAACATTTCGAGAGGGAGCAAGAGAAGAGGTCACCACTAAGAGGCTGAGATCACCAACCATTTACTGGTATTGTATACTTTGAAAGAAAATGGATTTCATTTATTTCACTGTATGCATAAATTTCAGTCTGTAAGCCACTGGTTAAATAAGTTTCTTTAGCCTTCTTGACGTTTATTAGCTAAATACCCAATAAAAGGATTTAAGTGTTAATTGTTCATAAAGTTGAAGGTAGCATATTCAAGTTCAAAAGGGTAGTTATGTGAGATTACAGTGGAACTTGAAAGTAATTCAGTTGTAATTAGGCCATCTTAGTCCCTCTAGGTACAAAAAAGTTTTAAAGCAGCTTAGTGATCAATGGAGAAACAGAATTAATACTTACAACTTTGTGATTCAATACTTTGATCTAGGAAGAACTATATCTTAAAAAGTTATGAATATTATGAATACAAAAATTTATAAGTTGGATCAACTCCTTCATGGGATGGAAATTTAATTTCACAATGATAAAGATTAGCAGTTCTTCAATCTATAGAATTCCCTTAAATCCGGCCTCTTCTGACACTCATCGCATACTCTTCACGACTTAAGATTTTTTGGCCTCCATAAGCTTTTATTCATAACTGAAGTCAAATTTAATCACTGCACAAAGTGAATATGGCAGAATGCCTTTATTTAAGATAGTATTAATACATGAACACCATACATCCTCCTTATTTAGACATACATAAACCGTCGTGCCAAGCATGCACTTGTTAAACACAATGGGTGCACGCATACACACCATGACCATTGTTGATGGCTTACATGAGTAAGGCTAGGGTATATTATTATTGTGTCATAAGCATATACACTTTCTTACATAGTTGGATAAGATGCATATCTAGCAATGTCACATAACCCATGCGGTGAAGCAACATCCTTTTCCATCCTAATATATCCAGGCTTTCCCCACCGATCACTTCAAGAGTTTTTCACTATCCAATACTTGTCTGTGTCTTTTTGTCCATAACCAATATGAGTACCAGCATGATTGATGCCAGCCCACAAGATCTGTGGAAGATACCCAAAATGTAATGTTGAAAATCTGGCGAAGCTTCAACTACAACGGCTACTGGTTGTTGTGCGACTGCTACCATAGGTGCATGCTCATCGCTTTGAGGCGCGCTTGCAATGCCTGTAATGGTTGTCATGGCTTAGCTTACCTTATTGGCATCACATTTGCCAGTAACTCCTTGGTATGGATAATTAGCCCAAGTTGTGATGCCATGTCTTGTGATATAACCAAGTATAACGCCCCTAATTTTCACATATCAGCTGCAGTCTGGGAGGAAACTTTAGAGCTGTTATAATATGATTCATAACTCAGACAAACATGAATATAAAACAAGAGGACTAAAAGGTACAATATTATAATACAATATCAAAATGGATACATGTACACAAAAGAAGAAATTCTACAATGGAGCACTCTATCTACCTATAGGATATTACGGCGACTACTCCGAGTCCCTGTCACTCAACGCCTCTCCAGACAAGCTGCGAACCTCTTGAAATATTATAATCCACGGGCATTAGAATGCCAATAAGTCTACCTCAAATGAGTACCTTCTGACCATGATCTTGAGACTGACTCAGCACTAGGTCGTGGAGGCAACTAAAATAGGTCTACATAAATAAAGGAAACAAATAACATTAAAGAATGCATGACAAATATAAGCATGGTAAAGCAACAATAAACAACATGAGCATGTATGGCACAATACTCAATACTCAGCCATTTTCAGTTGAAAACAAGATGCACAATTTTCAACAAATAACATTTAACATCTTTCACGTTCCCCCTCTCCTATGAATGCAGTTATTCGCGTTCTCCCTCTCCTATGAATATCGATATTCACGTTCTCTCTCTTCTATAAATGTTAATATAATTAAAAGCACAAACTACCACCAACTTTCACATGAATCCATTTTACAATCACACCAAGCATGGATTCAATCTCTACATACATCTAAATGATTAGATTTCATGATTATCAAATATAGACTTTAAACTTATCATTCATGTATAAACAACCAATCAAACACATGATTAACATATAAAGATCTCATATAAGACAAACTTGCTATCAATACAAAGCTTTCATTTTTAGTTCATCTCTTTTTTAGATCTTCTAAAAATTACATTTTTATGAGTTTACATCATCTTATATCAACAAGGGGCAAGCTACTATTCAAAGTATGCATATAAATTAACTTTAGTTGAATCTACATGAAAGTGACTAAATATCATATCTCTACTTTTGGTGAAAATCCTAAGCAACAAGAACATAGCAAGAGGCAACCAAGAGAGGAAAACTTGTCTTACCAAGTAAAGAAACAAGTGGTCTACAGGTAGGGGTGCTGATAGGGAGGTTCTCCTTGCTAGCCTTCTCACCAAAGAAAGAAATCCCCAAGCTGCTTCTTCAATTTCTCTCTAACTTTTTTGATTTCTAGGTTTACCAACCAAGCTCTGGAGGGGAGAAGAGACTAGGAAAAGAAAGTGAAATGATCCAGAGAAAAGAGCCCCAGAGGTTATATATATAGGGTAAAGAAACCAAAGTTGGTGTCCAATAAGAATAAAGCTCTGCCTACCATATTAGTCGACTAATAGGTTGATTAGTCAACTAATAGAAAGAAAGTCGGTTTGTTGTCGGTTTGATTAGTCGACTGTTTGGTTGAATTAGTCAACTAATCATAAGTAAGTCGGTTGGGTTTGTTGAGTAATGAAGAAAATTAACCGATTAGTCTGTATCATCTAGTTTACTGTTAACACCTATTAGACTAGTCTGGCACAATTTAGTTACTCTGAAGTGCCACTAGTCGACTATACCAAGATATTAGTCGACTAGTCTGGGTCAAATGTCAATATACATATCTACTGGTGTTCTCACTGATCAACTATATTACCATGTTAGTCGACTAGTTTGTGCATCATTTCACCAAATCTCTTAGCAACATGATATACACATATATACACATCACTTCATCATAACTTATATATATACACACAAACATATATCTATATACACACACACATCCATATCATCAAAATTCTCACTAATACATATACATACATACATACATACATACATATGTATATGTATATGTATTTACACATTCATACATTACAATAATACGAAATAAACTTTTATTATTTTCAGGGTGTTACATTCACCCCACCAAATTAAAATTTCGTCCCCGAAATTTCACTTATGTCTATGCTTAGTAATCAATAGCACAAAACTAGTACGTCGAGCGAAATAATCCAAACAAAAAACCCTCATATATATACCATATGTTTTGTGTTATCAATGACTTAATATAGACAAATTGTGTTGATATGACATTGGGAACTACTTAAAGGAAAAATCAAAAGTTTAAATGTTATACCTTCTCTTCAAACATCTGCGGGTAGTTTCTGCACATATCCTCCTCACGCTCTAAGATGCTTCTACATCGCTCGGTTCTACTGGACTTTACTCAAATAAATAACTTTGTTCCTCAATCTCTTGTTCTCTTTGGCCAAAATGCACACTGGAGTCTCCTGGCAGTGATTTTCGGCTGTAGATGCAATTCTGATACATCCACCATATGTTGCTCCTCATCCCATAATTACTTCCTTAGCATCAATACATGGAAGACATCATGACACCAGTCAATGCATCCGGTAGGTCCAAGCGATAGAATACAACTCCAACCCTTCAAACAATCCTAAAAAGTCTTATATATCTCGATGCAAGTTTTCCCTTATGAAACGCTTAACACCCTTCATCGGCGAAATCTTCAGCATCCCAAAGTTTCCAACCTCAAACTCCAATCATCTTTGCCTCTTGTCTGTGTAGCTTTTCTGTCTACTCTGTGCCGCAAGGATGCGGTCTCGAATCACTACTATCTTCTCCTTCATATCTCTGACCAAATCTTGTCCCAAAAGCAAACTGTCTTCTGGTTCGGCCCAACAAACTGGTGACCCACAAGGCCTCCCATACAATGCCTCATAATAAGCCATACTAATCATAAAATGGTAATTGTTATTGTATGCGAACTCTACAAGTGGTAGATGCTCCTCCCAACTACCTTGAAAGTTAAGAACACAAGCTCTCAACATATCCTCTAATACTTGATTCACCGGCTCTGTCTGACCATCGTATGTGGGTGATATGCACTACTAAAATTCAACTGAGTGCTTAAATCTCTCTGTAAAGTATTTCAGAATCCTGAGGTAAAAGATGAACCTCGATCTGACACTGTAAAAATAGGTATGTCATGAAGTTTGACAATCACTCATATGTAGATCCTCCTAAGTATTCCACTATATAAGTGGTCTCACTGGTAAGAAATGAGCTGACTTCGTGAGTCTATCTATTATTATCTAATCGAGTCATTACCCTTCTTCATCCTCGATAGATCCATAATAAAATTCATAGATCTTGCTCTCATTTTTCCTCCAAAATAGTTAAAAGTTGTAGAGTACTCGCTGGCTTCTTATGCTCTGCCTTTACCTGCCTACAGGAAAAACAGTTGGCACCAATTCTGTCATATTCTCTCACATATTCTTTTACCAAAAATTCCTCTTCAGGTCCTTGCACATCTTCGTGGTGCCTAGATGTGTCATGTACCTAGCACGATGTGCCTTATCAAATAACTACCTCTTCAACAGAGGAATGTCAGGAACAACCAACCTGTCATTCATCCTCAAGCTTCCATCTGTACCTAAAGTTCAATTTGAATCTAGGTCTCGGATGATCTCCCCCTTGTGGGTTTGAATCCAAGAGTCCTCCAACTGAGCATTTACAACTCTAGAAATCGATGAAGACTAGTCCAAATGGGTCCCCAAGAAAGCTATACATCCTTCGATGTTGGCTGGACATTGAACCCACTGAGGGACACAGTTCTGATATAATAAACATCTCTATGCTGCAAGCCGACGTCTGGGCTTCCTACTCAAAGCATCTGCTTTGACATTCGCCTTCCCTGGATGATACTGAAGTATGAACTCATAGTTCTTGATGAATTTCATCCATCTCCTCTGCCTCTGGTTCAACTCCTTCTGAGAGAACATATACTTCAAACTCTCATGATCAGTGAATAACTCAAATTGTACTCCATAGAGATAATGTCTCCACAACTTAAGTGTAAAGACAACTGCTGCTAACTCCAAGTCATGGGTATAATAGTTCTACTCATTAATACTTAACTGTCATAAGGCGTAGCTACTACCCTCTCATTTTGCATCAAGACTCCTCCAAGTCCCTAAAGAGAAGTGCCAGTGAAAACGAAACATCGGTCACTGCTCTGAATCATCAGTACAGGTGCATAATCAACTTTCACTTCAAAAGCTCGAACATCTCCTGACATTGAGCGCTCCAAGTAAACTGCACTCTCTTCTTAGTCAAATGGGTGGGGGTAGTGATCCTAGAAAAGTTTTGAATGAACGTTTTCTAATAACTGGCTAACCCCAAGAAACTTCTAATCTCTGAAACGGTAATCGGTGGCTGCCAATCTAGCACTGCCTCCAGTTTGGATGGATCCACTGCAATCTTCTCTCTTGAAATGACATGTCTGAGAAATTTGACTTCAGAAAGCTAAAACTCACACTTGTTGAATTTCGCATACAACTGATGATCTCTCAAAGTCTGAAGTATAAGTCGAAGATACTCCTCAATCCTCATGCTTCGCCTCCGAGCGAGAATATATAAGAATATTGTCTATATAGACAATCAAAAAATGGTCCAAATAGGGACATAAAATCTAGTTCATTAAATCCATGAACACAGCTGGAGTATTAGTCAGCCCAAATGGCATGACTCAGAACTCAAAGGACCCATAACGAGTCAAGAAAGCTGTCTTAAGAATACTAAGGATAGCTAGAACGAAGATTAATCTTCGAAAACCATTGTGCTCCTTGTAGTTGATCAAACTAGTCATCAATCCTCGGTAATAGATATCAATTTCAATTCGTGACCTTGTTCAACTCCCTATAGTCGATCACATGCGAAGAATACTGTCTTTCTTCTTCATGAATAGGACTAGTGCTCCCCATGGAGAATGACTATGGCGAATAAAGCCTGAGCTCTGAGATCCCCGAATTGCATCTGTAACTCCTTCACTCAATATGGGCCATAAGATAGGGTGCACGTGATATCAGTGTTGTAGCAGGCTGTAACTTTATGTAGAACTCAACATCTCTCTGGAGGTAAATTAGAAATATACTGAAAGATATCCTCAAACTCAGAGACTGCACGTATCTTACTCAGAGTATCACTTTGATCTCGCTGCAACACCTCCTCTATATAGGCCAGAAAAGCCTCCACTAACATATTCCCTCGTGAGGTCTCTACAACCAACTCAGCTCTGCCAGGAACTCTTAAACAGACTTATCTTGGCAAAATAGTTAATCTTTACATAGTAGGATAACAACCAATTCATACCCAGAATGACATCAAACTCAGACATAAAATGAACGATAAGATTAACCTTAATTCTACATCGTCTAGGCTAATAACACATCCCCTATGTACAAGCTCTAGAATAGACAAATCACCCAAAGGTGTCGCTACTGATAAAGGAATGTCTAGGGTATCAGGTATCAAATGCAATCTATGCATGAAGGACTGAGAAATGAAAGAATGTGATGTTTCAGAATCAAATAATATTCTGCCTAGAAAGGAATTCACAAGGAATGCACCTTCCACCACTGCGCCATTTTCTTCGTGATCCTTTAGAACAATAGCATATATTTGCTCGTGAGATGGTGCATGTTGAACCAACAGTACAGATGCAATCAGCCTGGGATCAATATCATGTCGTGCATCTTGTAAGTTCACCTAGAGGGGGGGTGAATAGGTGATGGCTAATCTAATGGTCACTTGATGCCAAATAATGACCAAATAAATTTTTACACTAAACACTATGTATAACTCAAGAGTGTAGCCGAATTCCCCGTGAAGGGTTCTAGACTAACTCCTCAAGATTCCCCTGGATATGGGTTGAGGTGCCGCGTTGGCTCTCTTGGTTGAATACAAGTGTTAGCAAACAATCCCAAGCAAGTATATCAATTAAGCACAATGAATATCTAGCATGTAAAAATAAAGACAAGTAATAGCATGCAAGATATAAAAGAGACAAAGAGAGAGAGAGAGAGAGCAATCACAAACACAAGGAATTTGTTTCGAGATTCGAGCACACTTGCTCTACATCCCCGCCTTCGACACACGAAGGATTTCCGCTATGCACGATCCCAATGGATCTCTCCTTGGTGCTGCAACACCTACAATCCCTCGGACTCCCTAGTCCCGTACACACGCAAGCCCCACAAGCTTGCCGATGCCGCACCTCAAACCAAGAGTTCACAACCGAACTCTAAACCACCACGAGCACACTTGCCCGTTTCCTCAAAGTACAAGAATGAAATCTCTTGGTGATCTAAATACTTTGATCACCAATAAAAGCTCTCACTACAACACTCTTATAGAATGAATAATCAATGGATGCTCAAGTGTTTGTGTGAGAAAAACAAGGAAGAGAATGGTGGAGGAAAACTCAAAGAATCACTTTAAACACTCTTGATAAAATCTTCCCTTTAGATAGGAAATATTTGCTCACAAATTTATGGAGAAAACTCTTTAAAAGGATAAGAAAAACTGGCCCAAAGCTCTCCTAAAATCTTGGTGAAAAACAATGTCCAAACCCCCAAATTTATAGGGCTAGAAAAACTAGCCGTTGGGGTTCTGTCAGGCCTGTCGGTCGACCGTCCGGCCGACCGGCAACGGTCAAAAATCCGACCGTTGGAGCCTCCGGTCGACCGCCCGGTCGACCGCCCGGTCGACCGAAAAAGAACAGAGAGCACTGCTCTCAGTTCCGGTCGACTGGGTCGGTCGACCGGCCATCTGCCAGGTCAAGGCGTGCACGTCTGTGCACGTCGGTTGACCGAGCCGGTCGACCGACTTCAGCCCTAGTCGACTTGGTAGGTCGACTAGTCGACTTGGCTGAAGCCTGGAATAGAAAATCTGGGATTAAAACTTGGTCTTTTTGATTGAAATAAAATCCCATAAATACTTAAAAAATCTACAAAAATAGTTTTACCATTATACTTTGATAAACAAACATACTTGCATAAAATCAAGGCATGTTATAAGAGATTGGACTATTTTTGTAAGTAGGAAAATATTGGCTCAAATGAAAACTTGTATTTTCTAAAACTTGTTTTCCAAACTTCTTCATGATACAAAAACAAGATATTTTGAATTCATTAAGGCATAGTATGTATGGATATGATCCACTATACAATTAAGATGAAATATCTATGTTTTTGACATTAAGCTCTAAATATGGTTTTGGATAAAAGACATGCATATAAGAAATTTCAAAAACCAAAAAGTATTTTTTCAAAATGAAAGTCTTTTCTAAATCTGAAAATTCTTTTATGAAAAGACAACTAAATCAAGAGTGTGTGTGATATATACTTGAGCAATCCACCAACTATTCTATCCTTTACATTTTATCTAAAAAATAAAATCTTCTAAAACAAACCTAGACTCAAGTCTTGATCTCCTTGAAGCTTTCTCATCTTCTAGACTTGCTCCAAAAGCAATCCAACGAGCTCAACTCTTGATGTGGTCTTGATGCATAGGCTCGTGAATCAACTGGTGCTAGCTCCAAAACTTGACTTTAAATCCTTTGTTGAAGCTCCACACCTACTAAGATCTTGATCAGAAATCTGATACTAATTAAACACAAGATCATTAGTACTATAACTTCATGAGTTGATCATCATCAAAACTAGAGTGATGGGCCTTTGGGCCAACACATCTTTCCCTCTAGTCGTTGTGGTGGCACATGTGTCTGAATTTTCGACTGTTGTGGTTGCAGCTGCTGCTGACATTGCTGATACTGTGGGGACTGGCACTGCTAAGGATATTGTTGCTGCTGCAAATGTTTTTGTGGATATTGCTGCCCTCTGTGAGGCTGCTGTTGGAATTGACCACGGCCTTGCCCAATACCTCTTCCCCTATATCTACAATACCCTCTTTTGAGTCTAGAATAATTCCTAGCCATATGACCCACCTACCTGCAACCATAACAAGTAAGTAGATTTACTTGTCCGTCAGGTCTTCCCTACCTCAAAGATACAAAAGGCCTCTTGCCCTTCCCCTCTCTTCTGCCAATGCTACAGGTCTGGATGCATCTTTTGGCTCTTTTGCATAGTTGCACTCTCCAACTCAATTGCCCTCACTGAGTCCATAACTTTACCCAGAGTGTGAAGTCTCTGCGAAACTACAAACCTCCTGAGCTAAGGCGGGAATCCTCTATCAAACATCTGTGCCTTCTGTTCCGCCGTCTGGAACATGTCGGTAAAATGAGACATCTAATGAACTTGTTCTCATATGTCGAGATAGTCATGTACCCCTGCTCTAGTGTGAGCGACTTTGCCTCCTTCCGGCCCTTACTGTTGAAGAAATAAAATATAGATAAATCTCTTTATAAACTCTCACTAGGTGGTGGTAAGACGCTCCTCCGAGAATTGTGTCTTATACCACTTGCTAATGTCACCTTTCAACTTGAAGACTGCCAATCTCTGTCTCTGCATAGGGTCAATACCCATGAGATTAAATATATTCCCTATATCCGCCTTCCACTTATCCGCTGCAAGTAGATCTGACCCTCCTTTAAATTCAGGTGCTCGAAGCTTCTGAAACCTCTCAATCATCTGCATCCAGCTCTCTCGCTCCTCAATAGGTGCAATAACTACGAGTGGTGGTGGATGTGGATGGCCTCCATTTGCCATAAAATCCTCGATTGCCCCCATCATCACCGTCAGCGGCGTTAGGAGGCCAATCAGATACTGTGGTGCATGCCCCTTTCTGCATCCCAACTGTACCAGATCTCGTGTTCTGTTTCTTACCACGTCTAGACATCTGAGATCAGGCAGAAAGTGGGTAAACAACCACAAACAAACTTTTTCAATAAATAAACTCTTAGATCAAAATAAAGTATTTTGAAGTAATAGGAATTATAAAAAATTCATATAAATTTACGTATTCGTCCTCTCTCAAACTTCCTATCGCATCTTATACTTGAGTCTTAAGAAACTCTAGATTTCTCCATAACCAAACACATGTTTAACGTCTAGGATACTTAAACTTAAAGCTCTGATATCAACGGTAACACCCCTATTTTTCACATACTAGCTGCAGTCTAGGAGGAAACTTTAGAGTCGTTATTATATGATATATAACTCAGAAAAACATGAATATAAGACAAGAAGACTAAACAATAAAGGTAAAAATACAACATAAGAGAGCATTGTTTTAAATATCGGCCGATATACTGGTATATCGGCCGAGATATCAGTATTTTATTCAAAATAATACGATAAGTGCAAAAATTTACCAGATATCGTTTTGGACCGATATGAGCCGATATATCGCCACGTGGCCGATATATCGTCACATGGCCGATATATCGGCTGATATCCTAGAGCTAAATTACATACATGTTGTACCTGGACAATAGCAAACAAACAGAGGAGATGCTGCCGAAATTTCGGGTAATTTTATAATTTTAAAATTTGAAGTAAGGAAGAATATATTATTAGAAGTAAAGATTTATCCTAAAAGATAGTTTAGTATACTTTTCAATTCTACAGTTTTTTACTTATTTAATAATCATGTTAGGAAATGAATGAATATTCATCTATATGGATAACAAAATATAGGCTACTTTGCAGATCGATCATCAAATACTAACTAATAAGGTGTCATTCATTATGATAGCTGAAGCTTTCTGCACCTACCGTCAGAGAGAAAAGTGGGCAAAACAAAGAAAATAGCTAACTTCTTACTGCAAGTCCCTTGATTCTAGAGAGGGCTAACAATCAATACTGGAAGGAAGAGAAGTATAATTTAATGGTTCCATTGTCTCATACTTGAAGTATCTATGTGACCTCTCAACTTCTAGGATCTTCAATCCGCATGCGTAAGTAGCCAAGAACTCTTCAGTTGTGAGGGCGGTAAATGGTCCTTCACCTAGGGTGTATTTGTGCCCTCCCGCGTTGTTGAAATCTTCTATATGCTTGATGTTCTCCTTGAATTTCTTGAATCGCCATGCTTTCTCAATCTCATCCATATAGATTCGCTCGTACTCTCCATTCACATCTCATGCTTCCTTGCTAGTTCAAAATCAAGAATATTGGAATCAGTTGCATCACAGAAGCCTGTAACAAGCAAGAGAAGAAAAAGTGTATAATGGCATGCTGAAGCCATTCTCTTATCTTGCAACACACTTAGACTTTTATATTTTCAAATATATCTTTTTTGTTTTGGTGAGATGGACGACGGGCTACACTGTGCTTATATAGCCAAGCTCCTGATATTATTCACTGATGTTATTCACAGAACAACATAATAAGTCATTATTAGAAAGAAATTATTTGAATGTCATGTCCAGAAGAAAACATTTGGAGAAATCATGTAATTAATCATTGGTATTTTGAACTATTTAAATCACACATCTTGGATCAAACTTAATTAATGGCTTCGGGTGAAGCATTGGATCCTAGTTAAGTTGTCCAAAGTGATGTGAAGCATCTAGGATCCTAGTGAACATAGCAGCGGGTCCTTGAGAGACTCAATAAGATTAGAGATATATGGCCTGATATGGAAATCACAGCAATGTTGTATTTATGTACATCAAGGAAATGAATCTAGCTTTGATGTTATGATGTATACAGTTTTTTATTACCTTGTCGAAGTCCCATTATTAAACTATGGCTTGCTACAAAATTAATGAAACTCGGTTAGACAGTATAGCACACATACATAGTTTTTCCCAGCTTAGTCTAAGTGTAAAAGGTTTTGCTTGGCAAGTGTAAAATTTATGTGACCATCTGAGATGTGCACATAGAAGTCCCATTTTTCGGCATGCAGATTTTTTTTTTCTTCTAGTTTGCTTCTCATTTGGTTACCAGGCTAATTGGCTTTGCATATTTCATCTAATTCGAACCTTGCACCATCTACATGCAGCAAGATTTATCCGGACGGCTCCCAACATTCCAGATAATTTGAAATATGTGGTATTAATGTTTGAGATATCGATTCATCCCATCAAAATAACGAAGAATCAACTCCAACATTGGCCTAATTTGGAGATATTTGATATAAAACTCAAATGGTAATTTTTAGTGTTGCCATCCACTTCCTTAGTTCTTACAGATAATTTAATTAATTTATTTGTGGTATGAGAAGAGTCTTAAGTGGTATTTATGTACAAGTTTCTGTGAACTTTTTACATATGCAGCTCTGATGACTTGTGTTCTCTAATTTTTTTCTAAGTAGAATGCACATGAGCATGCCGAAGCATCTCATTAACTTCCTTTATTGAAATTTCTATGTGGATTACTTAAACTTTTATTGTAGACAAACATTATACTTCCTCATTTGCATTTGCACAAGGCGAAGATCAGAAAGCAGCGCTACCATTATCTGACAGATACTATGAAGGTAGCATGTTCTACATGATTCGACCAAGTACCAAGTAGCTTTACAGGCACGGGTTAACGATCCCCGAAAAACCAGAATTAATACTTGCAACTTTGTAATTCGATGCTTTTATCTATGAAGAACAAGTTATGCTTACAAAATTTTAAAAGCCATAAAAACTTTTGTCTTAGATTGAAATTTAAATTCATGACAATAAGGATTGATAGTGCTTCAGTCAGGGAATTAGAAAAATTGGTACCTCATAAATTAGACATGCGCATCCAGCAGGTATAACTAGAAATTATGTCCAGTATTTTTATAGCAAAAGATATTTAGGAGTTATTCAGCTCATTTATTCAGTACAACCACAGCAGCAGCAGCAGCAGCAACAACAACAACACAGCTCTTAACAACAGAATCGGGGAAAAGAAACTGAATTCTGAAAATATTTCACATTTACTCTTCATCACATAGGTTTCTTTTTAAGCCTCCAGATGCTTATGCTCCCTCACAACATAAAGAAAGCAACAACCAGTATCCAAGCCTATGCAAAATGAAACTAAGGATTAGAATATACATCATAATAAGATCCATAAACAAAGGCACCATGAGAAGAAAATTCAGGATCTCCGTCCTGAGAGACAAAAGTCATGGCCCTGATAAAAAATAAAGTAAACAAAGATAAAGGGTGAGCAAAGGGTGGATGCATCCAAGTCAAGCATGCTGATATGGTGGCTGAAATTCCTCCTCTAGTATATTTGCAAAAGCCGCATAAATGAATTCTCTGCAACTTTGCTCAAACTTCAATTTCAATATGGAAATCTGATTGCATACCTTCCTGGTCAGTTCCTCTTCTTTTCTTACCTGAAGAACATCCACCATATTCACCAGGTTCATCAGCTATTCACTATATTCTCTCCTTATTTTCTCAAACTTCCCTCTGACTTCATCGGTCCATTTCATCAATTTCTGCAACTTTACTTCCCTGATTCTCTTTTCCAGGTAAGGTTTCACAATCTTGAGAGAGTATCTTGAGTCTGTCTCTCAAAAATATCCCAAAGCTCTGCTTGCTTTTCCTTCAGAGCTTTGATCTCTACAGGTGAAACCTGCTTCAACTCTTCAGGTAGTTTTTTCTTGATTTGCTTCTAGCAGTTGTTGCTGCAGCCTCGCGTTCTTGCCCTTCTCCTCCAGCAAAATTTGCATTTCTAGGAATTTTATTTCACTTCTACATTCTAAAATTTGCATGGAATTACACTGATCGTACTTCAGCTTGTAGTAGTCCAGTTCTGCCTTACTATGCTGAACAAGCAACTCGCAATTCTTAGTCATCAGCTTGGAGTTCTCATCTTCTAAATGGTCCACCTAGAGTAGGAGCTCCTCTATCCTCTTCTCGCAAGTCTTCTGCGTTTTCGCATGGGACTCCCATGCTCTCTGTGCTGTTCTCTCCGCTTATTTTTTGCTTCCTGGTGCATTTCTCTGACTGCATAGTAAAACAAATGAATGACATTAATTATCACAAGAAAAGTCTTCTTTCTTCTTTCAGAAAGGAGAAAAATATTTTACATCAAATGAATGACATAGTTATTCTTCCTAATTAGTAAGGTGTATAAATCCCACTCCTTGAATTACCTCAAGAGGGGGAAAAAAATAACTCGGTCACTCCTTGAAATTCCTCTAAATATGGTAGTTTCCTTAAATAGCGATTAAAATAGTATATTACATGATTGGAGAGAGCCTTATATACACATCATCTTGGGTTCAATGTAAAAAGGTATACACATCGTTATATATAGAAAAATCATTGACATGATACATGCAAATACAGTGCATAAGCTGAAAGTTTCATCCAAGAAAAATTCTGAAGGACTGTTTTTTGGACTATAATTAGACTTAAAGAGTATTACACTCATCCAACCCCAATGTATCGCAGACTGGAATTTTTATTAGATAGAGCCCCACATTTTTTTATCTCTCTAGTATACTTGCGTCGAAGCAATGTAGTCTGAACAGTGAAATTCTTTTTGTGAATTTATACAAAGCATGCAATCAAAATGTCATCAAGAAAAGAAGGAAAAAGATGAAAGACAAATATCCAGACTAAATATTCATCTGAAAAACTTGTGATAAATAACAGGCAGGTTTCTGAAAATATACTGGGAGGGAGATAATTAAATAGAAATATTTTGTGCATATATGTTTTTTTGTTTAAAGAAGGAAAGTCTCAGTTTAGAAATCTTCAATTTCCCTCTTTTTTTCAAGGGCATTTCTAAACAAAAACATCTCAAACCCAGAGAGTGTATCACATGGAACCAGCATGCAGCAGTTAAACAAATTATTATGATTAGATACAAAAACCAATCACAGAGAGAGAAAAAAAAAAGACATTAAAATCAATTGTTAAATAAATAAATAAATGTACTATTTAAGAAAAGAAATTGATCCTAAGTTAATACAGTATAGTAGCTCTTCATAAGAAAAAAAATCAAAGCTAATAAACTAATTTGATCGTTTAGAAAGAGTAAAGATATATTTTACATAAAAATAATATTTTTTTTTTACTTCTTTATTCAATATACCAAACAGTAGATTAGGATACGTATCAATTTAGTTTTGACTAAAAATCTTTATCAATCAGGAAAATATCTGATACCTGTTGTCATCATGAATATATTAAATCATGACAGGTTGACAAATTGTATCAGTTCCAAAAAATATTTAGGAAGACAAAGTTTACCCAAAATATGTTGTGTATGTACATAGCCAATCTCCCTTATGAATAAACAATCAAAAGATGCTTCAAGCGCGGTATAGGTAGAAGGAGCTCGTACGGAAAAACCTTCCGTATAAGGTTCGAAATGGTGAATTGAGGTAGAGGAGACCAATGATCCTTTAGTCATATTTAGTCCTCCATCGCATCCTTCGCACCAAGGGGAAGAAGGTTGATGATGTGTATATCTGTAGTTTATAATGTATAAATTTTATTTTTATATTTTTCCTTCTCAATTTCAATTTCAATTTCATTTCCTTTCAAGCCGAACTCATATATAACAATTTTTTTCTTTCTCACTCTGTTTTCTCTTCTTATTTTTCAATTAACCAAAAGCCCAAGCCTGAAGCTCAACCTCCTTATCTTTTCTTCTCTCATTTTATCTTTTCTCATTTTGATGAGCCCAGCCCAGCAATCATTTGGGTTTTACAAAATATAAAAAAATAAAAGAAGCCTAATCCAAAGCCCATAAACTCACTACCTATATAATCTCATCTTCTCCCCCTATATATTTCTTCTCTTCTTCCCTCCCCCACTGCAAACCCGAAAACTAACCCTAGCACACAATCTATGACCGCCGCCCTCGTCCTCCACGTCGAGCCACCACCCAACTCACCCATCTCCACCAGGCAGATGAGCCGACGACCACCTACCTCTCTACCTCGCCATCACCCACAGCCTTGTCACCTCAATCCTCTTACGACATAAAACTACCGCCAGCCCCAACTTCTCCTCCTTCTCCTCCACCGCAGGCTTTATGCCTTACCCTTCCACCATTGCCACTAGCAACTGCCACCACCACACCCCATATTCATCACCATCTCCTCGTCAACCACCCAAGCCCAGCCACCCACGCAAGCCACGACCGCCGCCTGCATCTCCTTACCCTCGGATGCGAGCGCCGCTGCACAGTAGTTGGTGTTGCCGCACGGCCAAGCCCCTAGGCCAGTGCCATCGCCCACCTCTCCTACCTCTCTTTCTTTCTTCTCTTCTCTCTCTCTTTTCCTCTCCACGTCGCACCGGCCACTGTTTCCGACGTCGCCACCGTGCCCCGAGCCATGCTGTCGCGCCCCTGCCGCGAGCCCTTTCAACTCCTCTTCTTCTTTTCCTTCTTTCTTTCTTTTTCTTTTTCATGTTGGACCCAATTAGAATCCGAACCCGATTTGGACCCGACCCGAACCCGCTCCAATTAACTTAATGAGTGGATTTTGCATTATTGGATCTGAACCCAACAGTAGACTCGGCCCGCTTGTATAGTCCTGACCTATTAAGTATCCGATTTGGTTTTTGACCGTTATCTCAGCCATCGAGAATCTGATTCGAACGATTATGGAGGCGTTGGAACCAAGAAGGCTAGAGCTACGCATCCACAACAACTTAAGTGAGTGTCTTTCCTGTCTCTTTTAAATGTCTCGTGCTTTTCTTATATTTTACCTTTTTTATTTAATGCCATAATTGAATTATTTATTAAATTTTCTAGAAATTAAGGAATTGTGAATTTGTTGTAATTAAAATTTTTAGTGTAAAGGATCTAATATTTTGCCCTGAATTATCAAGTTTGTTCAAAAATAATTTTATAAATAATATGAGCAAATAATTATTAATTCCTAAAAATTTATATTGTTTGACTTATTCATTGATTGTTCTTTTGAAAAATAATTAAAAACAATAATTGATATTTAAAAATTCCAGAAAAAAGTTAGATTATTGATCCTAAATATTATGATGATTTTATTTAGAATAATTGGTTATCAATAATGAAGTATTACATTATAGTAGACTTGGATATTTTGGTGATTATGGACAGATATATACTTGATGTAAAATGTATATGGACTTTATACTTTGTCACTGAAATATGAGAATTTATTCATTAGTTATTATTTAGTTGTATAATGGTCACTTCTGACCTGCCCGAGATCATTTAACACATGTCTACCCAATTTCTGATGGATGTGCAACGCGCAGCTACTTCCAGAACATTTAACCCGGTTTCTTCGCCCACTTTAAATTTCGAACAGGTCAGGTAATTAATAGAAGAATCATATCTGATTACAAAGATCTCTATCCCTAAATCCAATATTAATTCAAACGTGATAGTTACCTCTCGGGAGCAGTTCATCCTTATCTACTGCAAGCGTGAACCACTAAATAGAGATGGACTCTCCTATATCGATTCAAAACAAGGTGTTCGGCTAAACCATTATTGAGATAAGGAATTTAAGTAATCAAACTGAGCAGGACTTTCTAGCCTTATTTATTTGACATGACTTGTATAAATAGGAGATCCCTTCCAACGAGAAAGGGATCATGTTCACCCGAATCCCGAGAACCCTTTTGTAATCGCCATTAACATAGTGAAACTTTTCTCTCTCTTCGTGGTTTTTTCCCTTTCGGGTTTTTCACGTATTTTCATAATGTTTACGATTGATTTTTTCTGTGATTTAGCTATATCCACTTCCACATTTTGGTGCTGGACTGATTTCTTAGGAATTACCCACTGTGTTTGGTGGTTTCATTGAGATTCGAACTCAAGACCTTTAAGATCTCTTGTTATCCAACACCCTAACCCTTCCACGAAAATATCATTGCACAATGATCAGGGCACACAAGAAAACCTCCCGTCATGACGCCAACACCTCTGACGAATTCGATCCAACAACCTCTCTCGAGGATAACTTTTCCAGATGGTGATTAATCTGCGATGACGGTTGGATTAATACCGGGCGAAGACCGATCGTGAGCGAGAACTTGTCGCCATCCATCGCGATACAGTGGAATGTGAGCACGAGGTGATAACGCAGGTCAATCATCAGTTGCTCAGGCAGATAAAAGTTCTGCGAGTGGTACAGCAGCAGGTCATCGAGTTAGGCACTCGGGAAATCCTGGCGGACTCTTCCCCCGAGACCCATCAGCACCCCGCAACTCCGACCAACCTACGTTTTAAGTTGAACAAGATGCGCTCTAAAGCAGCTGTCTCATATGATGATCCTAAGAGCCTTTAGCCTGACAACTCGAGGAAGCGTGCAAGGGGGCACCGAGCCCCAACCCCTAAGGAGGACGCTCCCTTGACGACGCGAAGGCCGAAGGCTCCATCACCTTCACCCCCCTAAACCTCCAGCCCCTGCGACTATCCCTCGGGGAGCCCTTTGAAAGATAGAGGCCCGCCCACTAGGGCTGCTCGGAGTTAACCTAGACATGTTTTCACCTTGATGGCACTCGAGTAAGTCAACAGCCTATATCGGGTTCTACCCTAACAGTTATGGGGGAAAGACAGCCCCCCGCGGCTATCCTTCGGGGAGCACCCTGAAAGATGGAGGCTCGCCACTAGGGCTGCTCGAAGTCAGCCTAGACAGGTTTTCACCTTGATGGCCACTCGAGTGAGTCAACAACCTATATCGGGTTCTGTTCTGACGGATATAAGGGAAATAAAGCCCCACAGCTATCCTTCGGGGAGCCCCATGAAAGATGGAGGCTCTCCCACTAGGGCTGCTCGGAGTTAACGTAGACAGGTTTCCACTTTGTTGGCCACTCGAGTGAGTCAACAATCTATATTGGGTCCTACCCTGACGGCTATGAGGAAAAGACAGACCCGCGGCTATCCCTCGGGGAGCCCCCTAAAATATAGAGGCTCGCCCACTAGGGTTTCTCGGAGCCAGCCTAGACAGATTTTCACCTTGATGGCCACTCGAGTGAGTCAATAACCTATATCGAGTCCTATCTTGATGACTAAGCGGGATAGACAGCCCTCGCGACTATCACTCAGGGAGCCCCATGAAAGACGGAGGCTCGCCCACTACGGCTGCTCGGAGTTAGCCTAGACAGGTTTTCACCTTGATGGCCACTTAATGAGTCAACAGCCTATATCGGGTCCTACCATGACGGCTTTATGTAAATGACAGCCCCCGCAGCTATACCTCAGGGAGTCTCCCTAAAAGATGGAGGCTCGCCCACTAGGGCTGCTCGGAGTGAGCCTAGACAGGTTTTCATCTTGATGACCACTCGAGTGAGTCAACAGCCTATATCGGGTCCTATCCTGATAACTATGAGGGAAAGATAGCACCTGCGGCTATCCCTCGAGGAGCCCCTTGAAAGACGGAGGCTTGCCCACTAGGGCTGCTCAGAGTCAGTCAAGACAGGTTTTCGCCTTGGTGGCCTCTCGAGTGAGTTAAGGACCCATATCTGGTCCTCCCCTGACAGATATGAGGGAAAGACAGCCCCCGCAACTATCCCTCGATAAGCCCCCTGAAAGATGATTGCTCGCCCACTAGGGCTACTCGAAGTCAGCCTAGACAGATTTTCACCTTGATGGCCACTTGAGTAAGTAAACAACCTATATCGAGTCTTACCCTAATGACCATGAGGGAAAGATAACCCCCGCGACTATCCATCCGAGAGCCCCCTGAAAGACGGAGGCTCGCCCACTAGGCGGGCTACTCGGAGTCAGCCTAGACAGTTTTTCAACTTGATGGCCATTCGAGTGAGTCAACACCTTGACGGCTATGAGGGAAAGACAACCACCATAGCTATCCCTCGGGGAGCCCCATGAAAGATGGAGGTTCACCCACTAGGGCTGCTCGGAGTCAACCTCGACATGTTTTTCACCTTGATGGCCACTCAAGTGAGTCAATAGCCTATATCAGGTCTTACCCTGACGGCTAAATGGCAAAGACAGCCCCGCGACTATCCCTCGAGGAGGCCCCTGAAAGATGGAGACTCGCCCACTAGGGCTGCTCGAGTCAGCCTAGACAGGTTTTCACCTTGATGGGCACTCGAGTGAGTCAACAGCCTATATCGAGAACTATCCTGACAGCTATGAGGAAAAGACAGCCCCGTGGCTATCCCTCGGTGAGCCCCATGAAAGATGGAGGTTCGCTCACCAGGGCTGCTCGGAGTCAGTCTAGACATGTTTTCACCTTGATGGCCACTCGAGTGAGTCAACAGCTTATATCGGGTCCTACAGCTTACGGCTATGAAGGAAAGACAGCCTCCACGGCTATCCCCCTGAAAGACGGAGGCTCGCCCACTAGGGCTTCTTGGAGTCAGCCTAGATACACCTTGATGGCCACTCGAGTGAGTCAATAACCTATATTGGGTCCTACCCTGATAGCTATGAGGGAAAGACAAACCTCGCGACTAACCCTCGGGAGCGCCCTGAAAGACGGAGGCTCGCCCACTAGGGCTGCTCGGAGTCAGCCTAGACAGATTTTCACCTTGTTGACCACTCGAGTGAATCAGTAGCCTATATTGGATCCTGCCCCAATTGCTCCCTGCAAACAAAGACACAAGGCATTACATGAGAGCGTTAAAAGCAACAATTCAGCCCACAAAAAATGGCGACACATCTCATGGTCACACTTATCTATACAAAAGCGGGTTAGCGCCATCATTCACGCATGCGATCGATTCCCTATCTGTCAACCCTCTCCGAATTCTCTCTTGCCAACTGCTAGAGCTCTCAGCACAATTGAACAATCTCCCGGACTAAAAACCCGCCCCTCTGTGCTCGGAGCTAGGACCCTCGGGGCTCCATTTCTCGACCCCACGTCGTACTCTGGTGCCCTCTACTCGGAGGCCTGATCTAAGGGCTATGACCTTAGAACACAGTTTTTGTACCTCTTCCAATAATGTTCCATGAACAAGACAAGATCATCATAACGATCTGACTGGCGCGAGAACTCAGTCCTCAATTCCTCCACATCATTGTCACAGCTCTCCAAACTACTCAGCATGGCTCGGAGCTCATGATCGAGCGCTAGCTTCTCAGAACAGCCCCTGTCGACCTGCTCCCAAAGAGAAAGGACCTCCGACTGGGCAAAATCTATCTTTTCCTGAAGATCAGATGCCTCCTCCAACGCCTTCTGCTACTCCAGATGCCGGCTCAATAGCTTCTCTTCAAGCTCTACCTTCTCCCTCCTCAACGAAGAGCTCGCCTCTAGCAGCTTACCCCCTTTTGAAGGACATCATCTACTCTCTTCTTATGATCAACCATGATCGTATTGTGAGAAATGATCTCATGATCTAGCTGAGAGGTTAGAAGGTCGAGTAACTTGAGCTTACAGGGCGAGAAAACCCAGGAATTCCCGGGAGCTCCCCCATGGCTACTTTCTCCCGCCAGGCATCAGGGAGTCCAACAACGATCCAGTCTCATCATCCAGGTCTATTTCCACCTCAGCCTCTCTTCTCCTAGGCCCCAATACCTTGATCTCCTCGGGTAGCTCCTTATCCGAAGCACAAACCTCAAGCCTATGCAAGAAGGAGATGACCCCAACCGCCGAAGGCTCTCCCTCTGACCACCAACCACTGAGCTAGAAGATGAACAGAAGAAGCCTTTCAGACCTGAGAAGATGAAGCAAAAATTTGGGAAAATGCCTAAAACCTTAGAACATAACTCGCTTAACCCTAGGGGAATGAACCGTCACTCGATCACTGCCTTACACGTGTTATGATAAATACAATCAACACCATCGCTTCAGATACACAGTATCCCACCTTGAATTCAACATCGCACAATAGGTGGTAATATGATCGGTGCTGCACCAGATGTGACACATATTTAAAGCTCTGCCAGACTGTACGACCACATACACCATTACAGAACAAAATCTGAAGCGAAAAACAAGCGCCTTGAGTCTAGGCCCAGAAAGTTCTCATTATATTCTGCTTCCCTTCTACATTGGAGTCTCCAAGAACCTGTAACCTCCAGAGGGAGAGTTTGTCAACCTCTTCTGAAGAGAAGGTAGCTAAGGGGGCATCTAAAATGGTTACTTTCTGATCTGTCCTACGCGTGGCGATTTTCAGAATATTTAACTCATTATCTTCACCCTGCTCGAATTTCGAATGGGTAGGGTAATTAATAGAAGAATCAGATTTGATTACAAAAATCTTTATCTCCAAGTCCTATCCTAATTCAAATGAGGTAGTTACTTCTAGGGAGTATAGACTGTCTAAAAATCACTAAAGTCAAGTCCTCAGATGTAGACTTCACTCCAACGCGAAGGTTGCATTTCAATACAAATGTGGACCTCACACCCAATTATAAACATGGCTCATCCTATCCAGTGTTTCAACTCAAACACGGAGCTCAGCTAAGCTTGCGTTCCAGTTTAAACGCGGAGCTCAGCTTGTGTTCTAGTTCAACGGGGAGCTCAGCCAAGCTCGCATTCCAGTTCAAACATGGTGCTCAGCCAGACCCGCGTCTCAATTAAACACAGACCTCAGCCACACCCGCGTCTCAATTCAAACGCGAGCCTGCGAGCTCCGTATTTTAACAATAGAATAAAACCCATAAGGGTAGCATTTGAATTGTAACTGCCCCATTAGTGGGTCAATTAACACCCACGTAATGTAAGGAGTTAATCTCCATTATGAAGAGATTCTAGGGGTCAATTTTACCCCTGAATGCCCTTATAACTAGCCATGAAGGCAATTGAACGGGGAGGGGGTTTTTCTTTTTTAAAAGAGCAAAACAGCTAAAAAGTTCAGAAAATTTGAGCATTCAAAAAGAAAGAGAGAGAAAGAATGAAATGTTTTCTTCCAAAGGAGAACTCCAACACTTACTTTGTCCAAATGGAGTTATTTTGCATCCTCAAAATGGTCGAAGAGAAGCTTGTCATTCAGCCGGTCAATGAAGAACAAGATTCACTCTCTATAACCACACGAAGAACCTAGCTTTAAACAAAGGGCAGATTCAAATATCCTCCCCTCTTTTATAATCAGATTGTATTTGGTGTTTTCTTTTTTTGCAATTAATAGGAATTTTACTTCACTTTTTCCAACCAAATAAATGATGGCTACTCTACTGGGTACTGTTTCTCTACTGACGAGAAAATCATGGCGCAAGCTGACATCAAGCTCATTGGATCTAGGTCAGTGAGTAATGGAATAGCCCGTTGGGCACTACCGGACACAATGAGAAGAGAAGCGGCTCAGCCAGCAGCACAGTCCTAGGGCTTCATCAGCGAAGGAATAGCACAACTGTCACTAGCGAAGCGAAGCGCTCCAACCAAAGTCAGGGGGGCACGGCGCGCACATAACAATCCTCATCTATCAGGTGTTTCATCAATTTTAGGTTCTATCAATTTTATAACAACTATCTTCAACATGCGTGGACCTGGAATGACTATGCATAGATTACCCCTTTTTGTGTGGTCCGTTCTAGTGACAGCATTCCTACTTTTATTATCACTTCCGGTACTGGCGGGGGCCATTACTATGTTATTAACCGATCGAAACTTTAATACAAACCGATTCGCTCGTCGTCAAAATTCAACCAAGAAAAATTTGAAAAGTTTCTTTCTTCGGGCTCTAAAAGCTCAAAAGCAATGCGGCAGTACCGCAGAGTCTCTTCAGAGAGTCGCTCTCAAGTCTCCTCGGAGACTTCTCCAAAAGCGGCATGTGCTATCCTCACAATGCATGCAGTGCCATGTCCAGCGACATTTTGAAAACCTCCCATGTAGCCCACACAGCCCACGTCAATATCTCTTACGAGACCTGTAGGGCCAGTATGCTAGCTTATAGACAGAACGATGATGAAGGCCAATCTTGCTATCTCTCTCCTTTTCAGACTATACAATTTCAGGTTGCTGGGAGTTCTCAGCAGCCCCTCAGACTCAAACCGGAATGCTAAACGTTGACGAAAGCGTCACGCCCGTCGACCAAAAATTCTTCAAACAGGCGTCTCAATGACCAAACATGAGGTTCGCATTTTTGTTCCAAATGCGAGGTCCTGCGTCCATTCAGATACATAATACGAGGTTTAGATTCGCTTTTCTCTGAAGCAACACGAGACCCGCGTTCTTTAAATGCGCGTCTCAATGCCCAGGTGAGCTTCACGTTCTTGCTCCAAAATGCAAGACTCGCATCCAATCTACACCAGAACACGACTCTCGCGTTCCTACTACTCAATGTGAAGTCTGCGTTCTGAAGCAGACTCTGCCAAACGCGAGGCTCAGACCCTCGTTTCAACACAAAAATTCAAGGCCCGCGTTCAGTCTAGTATGTCTTTGAAACATATTAAACCAAAAGCCCTCACCCCCAAGGATTTGAGGCTAGTCCTTTTCTTGCAACGGATCTAAGAGTCGATTTGACAAAGAAGAGGAGTGCCCATCAAGTCACTCCCAATGCTATTGTGAATGGCTCATCATAATGGTACTCTCTGAATTCCACTGCAACTCTCGTACGAGAAAGGAGTCGGTGTTAAATCGGCTGTCAGCCGCCCCAGTCTCTAACTCAGCAAAGTGATGTCGCTCCCGCAAGAAGAAGTCCTTCTCTGATGTAGAGTACCCTGAGGTTCAAATATAGTGGGTCCATGCACTACACCAGCAAGTCTAAGGGGAAGCAACCGGTCGTCTGTTCTGGTGAGGCTGACGATGAACCTTCTTCTGATTTGAAAGAAATACTGAGCGAATCAGAAAGAGTGTAACAGCATTCTTGCATCCGGACTGGTACAATTGTCCTGATGAACTATAGAGCCCTAAGCCAGGGGTATTGAAGTGAACGAGGCGCACCCTACTATTGCAAAATCCCAGGCCTCTAACTCTTATACAGAGAAAGAAGCCTCGCATACTAGGGGGCACTTCAAAAGAAGTGGCCAAATGATTCGAAGAGCAAGCCCAAGTTCAGAGGGAACATTTCGATATGATTCGAGCTCAGCAAGAATCTATCAACACCCTTAAGAAGATGTTAGCACAACTGCTCAAGAAGAAGAAAAAGGGTCCAAAGACCAAGGAAAAAGAAGGAGGGGAAAGCCCTTCCTCTGAGGATACTGAGAGTAAAAAGCACTCTAACCCTGAGTCCCTAAACCTTCATCAGAAGAGGAGGATGGCTCTGAAAAGCGGATCTCGTCACTCCAGAAGGATGAGCAATTTAGAGAAACGCCTCTAAGCCCTTGCGCACTGAGGCGACCTTCAAGATGTGGGGGGAGTCTGACCCTACGCAGAGAATAGGACATAACTCCCTACCCTCCAAGATTCAAGGCATCAACCTTACATACTTTCGATGGTATAGGGTCTCGAACAGCACATATGCTACTTTAAATCTTAAACTGGTAACATAGTATCGAATGATGCCATCATGGCTTGTTTATTCATTGGCACTCTCAAGGGGGTTGCCTTTGAATGGTTCATAAAGCTGATGAAATACACCTAGAGGGGGGGTGAATAGGTGTATTAGCTAATCTAATGCAAATGATGCGAAATTAAAAACTAATTACAACACACTATGTGTAACCAACGAATGTAGCCGAATTTCTGGTGAGGGGCTCTAGACCATCTCCTCTAGATTCCTCTAAATAAGAGTTGAGGTGCTATATGAAGCTCTCTTGGTTCAAGTATGGGCACACAAACAATACCAAGCATGTATGAGATATGAACAATATAAAGCAATGCAAGATATAAGAGAGATAGAGTTTAGAGATAGCGGATCAAACGCAAACACCGAGATATATTTCGAGGTTCGAGCCACTACTTTATGTCCCCGCCTTCACATAGAAGGATTTCCACTATGTCCACACAGGACCTCCCACACAGGAAACCTCCACCAAGGAATTTGCAATTACAAACTTAGGAGTACACAACTCCTCTCTCCAACTCAACCACCTCTACACAAGAGACAAGGCACAAAGCCAAAACAACAATCACCTCTACACAAAAGGGATAAGGTACAAAGACAAACAACAATCACAATCACCTCTACACAAGAAGGATATGCACTAAGCCAAACCATAATCACCTCTACACTAGAGGGATGAACACAAACCAAAGCGAAGGAAAGATTACAACTTGGTGATCACAATAGACCACAAACAACTCTTGGTGATTACAATAAACCACAAACTATAATTCTCACAAAAACAAGATCCTATAAATAGGATAGAGATGACAGCTCAAGTGTGAGAAAGCAAGGAGTTTGGAAATCAAATCACAAAGAAAAATACTTGGGAAAAATACTAGATAGAGATAAGAATAAAGATCCAAAACCAATTTCCCAAAGACTCTACTTTTCTTAATTTTTTTCAACCCTTGAAAACAAATAAAAGATAAATCTTTTTGGCATAAAAACTCTTCAAAAACTTGCTGCTAAACTCTTGTATAGATGGAAAAATTTGCTCTCTAAAAACTTGTTGAAAATAGCCCAAGAGATGGCTATTTATAGCCTCTCAAAAATTCTAGCCGTTGCAGCCAGGAAAAGCCCAGAATGCCCTTCCGGTCGACCGAAGCAACGGTCATATTTCTGATCGTTGTGCCTCGGGTCAACCGCCTGGTCGACCGGGCCAAGCCTGTCGGTCGACCACCCGGTCGACCGGCAGTACCCGAGAGTGGGTACTTTTCTGTCGGTAGACCTTGTGGCCAACCGACCTACTTGGCTCGCCTTGTGCACGTCTGCATGCACATGGGTCGACCGGCTCGGTTGACCGACCTCTGATCCGGTCGACCGGACGGTCGACTGCCAGCAGATCTGGTTGGAAATTTTAGAACTTAAAACTTAGGTATTTTAACTCTAATAAAATCCCATAAAATATTATAAATTTCACAAAAATAAGTTCTTGTAAGATATTTGAATAACAAATATGTGTGAATAAAAATCAACACATATTACAAACTATTTGAACTATTTTTGTGATATATAATATTTGGCCTAAAACAAAAACCGTATTTTTTGAAAGTTAAACATTGAAATGGAAATTCGATTTTTCCCAAACTTGTATAAATACAAAAACAAGATATTTAACTCTTTTTGAAGCACATTGTGTATGGATAGAATCCAATACACATGTAAAGTATATATCTATATTTTTGACATGAAATCCAAAAATAAGTTTTGTTAATTACAAAACTCTAAACACATGAATAGGATCATCAAAATACGTTTTTCTAAATATATGAAGCATATATGTATATAGATGAAATCTAAAATACATTAACCATGTAAACTTGTTTTGATTCTATCTATTCATGAAAATCATATATATGTGAACTTGAAATCTAAAACTGGTTAAATCAAAAACCAAACAATTGAACTTGTGTGTATGTGTGTGAACTTGAGCATATCAGCACTATCTACTTTTACACAAGATCTAAACACAGCTAAACTAAACACAAACCGAAGTCTTTTTGTAGAACAACTTCTCTTCAAGATGACCATATCCAAACACGAGCCAAAGAGCTTGACTCCAACCGAGTGCTAGATGCGATATCGAGCTCTTGAATCTACATAAGTTAGCTCCAAAACTCCTTTGTTGAAGCTAAAACACCTACTAATATCTTGATTAATAATTGAAACTATATAAACACAAGATCATTAGTAAACTAACCTTCATAAGTTAGTTATCATCAAAACTAAGGTGAAAGGCCTCTTGGCTAACAGCTGACTTTTGGCTCTATCAAAACTTGGGCCGACTTGAAAAGCTATTTCTGGCTCGCTTTTTCGAAGACGATACAGAGGTGCAATGCCGACTCTCCTCGCCACGAAGCAGAAGAAAGGAGAGTCCATCAAAGCGTTTGTGGAGAGATTTTGGAGTATGGTACTCCATTGTCCAAGTGGCATGTCCTAACCCATACTGGTGGAAACGTGCTCCACAACCTACAGACTGCAGTCTTTGCCCAGATAGGAGTAATGGAATGTCGCACTTGGAAGCAGCTGGTGCAACAAGATGAGCAAGCAGAGGAAAGAGTCCGCCCGAATCAAGGCTGAAGAGCAAAACAGCAAACCAAGACCCGACAAATCGACGCGACGTACTCCAGAGTCATCTTCTCAGCCAAAAAGACGAAATACTCTAGTAATAAAGGTTAAATGATATTCGAAACCCCAGTCAGCTAGAGGGGTTGGAGCTTCCGGCCAAGCACATACCAGTAGATCATACTTCAAGGATGAGCAGTGGTCTCTCTATTCAAGTTACTCCAGAAGAGTAACAAACTCAAATTGTCAGAGGTCAAACGCCCTAACAAAGTCAGGAAGACTGATGATCCCAACTACTGTTTATATCATAGATGTTGGGGCATCCTACGAAGAACTGCTACATCTTCAAGGATGTTCTTCGATCTCTAATCGACGTGGATGTCCTCAAACTCCGTCCAAAGCAAAAGAAGGTGATAGCTAACATGACGTCCCTTCAATTTGGCAAAGAACTCCTGTAAGTACCAGCCGGAATAGTTCTCATCTCGAAAGGGCAACTGAGGGTGATCAATACTGATCACCACAACAAAAAAGAGAAAGGCCTTATTTCTGTCCCTACTCCTCGAGGAGAGATAATATGGGTTCACCCTGATATTATCGAAAGCCAACAATGGACAACTGTTACACATAGAAAATCTAAAGGCGAGACAAAAGCGTCCTCCAACAATGTGGTGGGTTGATCGGTCACTGATATTGCACATTCATTGTCACATTCTCATATTTATTATATAATAAACTCTACTTTTAATGCTAATTATTGTCTAATTTATATGCATGCCCATTGTTAAAGGAAAGGAAAGTGAAAAGAGCCAAAAATCCCATCAAAATTATTATTTAATTTAAAATTAATTCAAAATTAGAAGATCAAGGTAGATCAGAGAAAATAAAATCAGTTGAACATCGGTTAGAACAAATCTTTATAAATCGATTGGTTAAAACAAAGATCAAAGACTGTTTTGTCAAATCCAGGAGCTGAAACAGGAAATCCAGAACGAGATAAAAGGAAATCATCAAAACAGGAGCTGTACCCCCAGGTGTGGCCACCTGGTCACACCCAGGCCACGGACACGCGGCCAAAGCCGTGTTTTCGCGGCTTTGTTAGAGAAGTTGGGGGAGTGTTTGCTCCCCCTATCTTCGTACGCTCCTCCCCGTTGGGTTTCACCTATAAATACTGGGTTTTTCAAAGACCACAAGGAGTAACCATGTAGAGATAGATTCTAGACCAGTTTTTCATTCTTTTTAGTGTAGATTTTTATTTTTATTTTTATGTGATTTTTAGTTTTCATTTATGTAATTCAGAGGAGATCAGAGTTCATAGGAGAATGAGAGTGAAGCTTGTGCTGAGAGTGACACCGATGTAAGTTGTTCTTCTTTTCTTTTATTATTACAACATTGAATCTATAGTTACAATTTTATGTTCTTCTTTGTTTTTGTATTCTTCTTTTTCTTTTCTACTTCTCTTCTTTGGTACCAATTGCTATCCAAGTGAGTCTTATAGCATCGAAAGAGCCTTGCCTTTGCGAGTGCCACCGATAGCTCATGACGATGGGTCTTAGTCTCAGTCTGTATCATTTATACTTGTATCGTCTTGATGATGTAATGTGGAGGAGACGGGAATCAACTCTTACGGGCTATGCGTTGAATGCCTCCACTTCAAGGTAACATCGTCGCCACAGATTCAAGGTATGTATTTGGCCAGAGGAGGAAAGTATTTCTTTTAGTTTTCTTTCTTTTAATTCTTTAGTTTAGATCACCACAATCTCCCAACTATTTTATCACTCTTTTCAATTTCTTTGTAAATATCCATTTTCTATTTTCTCCACCTTCTCAATCTACCACTTTCTTTTTAACTTAACTTTAACTTATTTTTCATTTTCTTTTAAAGAACTAAAAGAAGATCTTTAACCATTGAATGTAACTTAAAAGAGAACTTGCTAAAAAAGCTTCCATCGCTAGTCCCTCCTTATGGATAATGGCCCGCATAACCACTTGCTATTGTGGTAGAATTGAGTACTTGCACTCTTTATTCTAAGTTCTGAAATTCTATATTTTTGTGTGCAGGTAAAACCTCAATCAAATTTTAGTCCCATTGTCAGGTAAGTAATTCTCTTTTTAAGTTTACATTTTGGTTAATCTTCTTCTTTATTCTTGGTGTACAAGTTTAACAACAAGAAAAATTTTTTAGCTGCAGTGGACATATAAGTGGCCCTGGACTCTGCTCAAGAAAGCAGAGCCCAGTAGCCTTAGATTTGCTACATTCCAGTGGCAAACTGAGTGAACTACTAACCTGTATTTTTGCAGGTTGGCTGAATTGCAAAACTAAAATTCTATAGCTATTTATTATCTTGTTTGTCTCACTGTACAAATTTTCTAACCTCAACAGTAAAATGATGATTGTTAAAAGCTAAAAATGGTTTAGACTTTGCATTTAGGCACGTGTCTAATTCATGTACATTTTATATTACTATTGAAGAGTGCTGGAGCAAAACGTACGTATGCATAGCATATAGTTTAGGAACATTCTTGGGTGATTATTTGCTTGTTGAATGTTACTTTTCTATATCTTGCACACTTCGCACAATCAATCTTAAGGGCAAAACCCAAATCAAGATAAGGTGGGAAAGTTATTACCCTCTTTAGCCCACAAACAATCTCCTCACTCACTAACCCAAGCCTAACTAAAACTGAGTAGATGTTGGACCTAGGGACATCTCGGACTCATATAGGAGACTGACCTAAGGGGGAAGTTGATTTGAATTTGACTCTTGCCAAATTGGTATCTAAGGTTGGGGATTGAGGGGTGAAACCCTGAAGGTTGGTGGTTTAGCATAATTAGGCCCGTTTCTTAGGCACAGATACCTCCCACTGATCTTGCCCCAACCTGACCGATTAACTTCTGGTCAGATTCAACAATATACCCCGTAGACAGTCTAACCAGTTAGGAGTCGTCTAGGTCTAAAGTCTACCCTAACTTAGGTAAGATTTTTTTCTTTTTATTTGTTTGCTTATTTATTTATTTTTCTTTGTTTGTCTTGTGTGATATGGCTTATAACAATAATTTTTTTCAATTTTAATGGTAATCCATATTTTACCCCATTTGACTAGGATAATTCCTACCAGAATTTTTATAATATGAACCAATCAAATACAATGGGTTGGACTTTTCCGAATCAATACAACCCATGCTCCCAATCTTATGACCATAATTTCTAAAATAATTTTAGCTCTTCACAGAGTCAATGGGGATTCACCTCCCTCGAGTCTAATTTTCAACAAACTTGTCCTCCTTATCCACCTTGTCCATAATTTTCACAATATTCATTCCCCGATTTTGCTTCCTATACTCCTTTTCAAGATCAACCTATTGAAGAAAAATCTGAGCTAGAAAAGAGTATAGAAGCCATTCAGGAGGCTGAACAAAAATTTTAAGCCTCCCAAATTCCAAGATTCATACTCAGTTCCACCAGTTCAAAATAGAAAATCATATCTTGGAAATGAGTATGCGTGAGTCCGAGCAACAATCACAAAATCTAATGAACTCAAGATTTCACCACAAATTCCAAAACAAAACTTTAGCTTTGCAAGTCCAATCGTAACAAAATGATGAACCAATCGGTTATGTAAAGCTGCTTGAAGGTATGACTCAGGCTCAAATCACTCATAATCATGACATAGATATAATGGTCAAAACTCTCCATTCTCACCCTTTGACCATTCCTGATGTCACTAACCATTCTGTTAGAACCAAAGAATCATGTTATTTTGGAAAACAAGATTCCATTTCAGCACACCCATTTGAACTTGCCCAAACTCCAAATTTTGAAAATCACATTGACATTTTGGCAAGTATCCCTTTCCTGAAATTGAACTTAAGAATGAATATGATCCTAAACCTCAACTTGGTAATTCAATTCTACTTTTTGATTCAATAATGACTCCAGTGTCTTCACCTGATTTCAATCCTTCTCCAGAGTCCATATTGGATCCTGTGCCTTGTTGGCCCAAAGGCCCATCACTCTAGTTTTGATGATGATCAACTCATGTAGTTATAGTACTAATGATCTTGTATTTAATTAGTGACAGATTCATTATCAAGATCTTAGTAGGTGCATAGCTCAACAAAGGATTTAAAGACATTTCGGAGTTAGCACCGGTTGATTCACGAGCCTATGCATCAAGACCACATCAATAGTTGAGCTCGTTGGATCGTGCTTGGACCAAGTCAAGAAGATGAGAAGACTTCAAGGGAAGACTTCAAGATCAAGACTTGTGTCTAGGTATAAGATTTTTGTTTTTAGATAAAATGTAAAGCATAGAATAGTGGTGGATTGCTCAAGTATATATCACACACACACTCTTGATTTAATTGTCTTTTCATAAAAAAATTTTCAGATTTAGAAAAGACTTTCATTTTGGAAAAATATTGTTTTGGAAAAACAGTTTTTATCATGAGCCAAATATTTCCAAGTTACAAAAATAGTCCAATCTTTTATAACATGCCTTGATTTTGTGCAAGCATGTTTGTATATCAAAGTATATTGGTAAAACTATTTTTGTAGAATTTCTATATATTTATGGGATTTTATGTGAACCAAAAGACTTAGTTTTAAATCCTAGAAAAACTGTTTTTAGGCTTCAGCTAGTCGACTAACTCTGAAGTCGGTCGACCGGTTGAGTCGACCGACGTGCACAGACGTGCACGCCTTTGTGCACTGGAGGACGGCCGACCGGATCGGTCGACCGCTCAGAGAGCTCTGCTCTCTGGAAATTTTGGCCGACCGTATAGGTCGACCGACAGAGAGTTCGACTCTCTGCTCCAGTGGCTCGGTCGACCCGGACGGTCGACCGTGGCTCTAACGGTCGGATTTCTGACCGTTGGCGGTCGACCGACACGGTCGACCGGCAGGCCTGACAGACCCCAACGGCTAGTTTTTGACAGCCTATATATTTGGGGTTTGGTCATTGTTTTGTAAGAAGATTTTAGGAGAGCTTTGTGTCAGTTTTTCTGATTCTTTTAAAAGAATTTTCTCCACATATTTGAGTGCTAATACTTCCAATCAAAAGGGAAGATTTTATCAAGAGTTGTAAAAGTGATTCTTTGAGTTTTTCACCATAGTTCTTTCCTTACTTTCTCACAATCACTTGAGCTATCCATTGCCTTATCTATCCATAGGATTGTGTTGTGAGAGCTTTCATTGGTGATCAAAGTGTTTAGATCACCAAGATTTCATTCTTGTACTTTGAGGAGACGGGCAAGTGTGCTCGTGGTGGTTTGGAGTTCGGTTGTGAACTCTTTGGTTCGAGGTGCGGCCTCGGCAAGCTTGTGGGGCTTGCGTGTGTACGGGACTAGGGAGTCTGAGGGCTTGTAGGTGTTGCGGCACCGGGGAGAGATCCATTGGGATCTTGCATAGTGGAAATCCTTCGTGTGTCGAAGGCGGGGATGTAGAACAAGTGTGCTCGAACCTCGAAACAAACCCTTTGTGTTTGCGATTGCCTTTTCTCTCTCTCTCTCTCTCTCTCTCTCCCTTACTTATATCTTGCATTCAATTATAGTGTTAATCTTTATATGCTTGATATATTGTGCTCATATTGATATACTTGCGTGGGATTGTTGCTAACACTTGTATTCAACCAAGAGAGCCAACGCGGCACCTCAACCCATTCAAGGGGAATCTAGAGGAGTTTGTCCAGAGCCCTTCACGGGAATTCAGCAACACTCTTTGGTTATACGTGATGTTTAGTGTAAAAGTTTTATTTGGTCATAATTGTTTTAGCTTCCGCATTATTAGACATTAAGTGACCATTAGATTAGCCATCACCTATTCACCCCCCTCTAGGTGAACTTACAATTGGTATCAAAGCTAGTGCTCTTGATATTGGGTCTAACAACCTAGAGTTAAAGATCCTCATTTTAGGCTAATCACAAGATTTGTACACACACCATGGACTTCATGTCACACCCACCTTTGACATTCTTAACATCCAAATTTGGAAGGTTAAGATGTCATTGTACCTCAAGGCCTTAGGCATTCATGTTTATCTTGCTACTATCAATGATTCATATATTAATAATAGCAAGTACTTTGAGGCTAATGCTAAAGCCATTCATGCTTTGAAATGTACCCTAAATGATGAATATCTTTCTAGGGTTTCTAATGTTGATTCGGCTTTTGTAGCTTGGAACATCATCATCTCCCTTGGCGAAAAGGATCTATATTATGCCGGGAGCGATTCGGATGTTGGAAGCGACACCTCCAACGTATGCTACATGGTCCAAGGGGATAACCCCCTTGAGTTAAACTCCGAATCCGATGATGAAGACATGTCATATGATGAGCTTACTACCTTTTGTCAACTTGTGCTTGAAAAATATAACATGCTTAAAAAGAAGAATAAAAATTTGAAAAAGAATATTGACTGCATGCTTAATGAAAATGATTCATTTAAAAATAAGGTTGCATGCTTAGAAAAAGAAAATAAAAATTGAAAAGTGAGAATGTTTTCTTGCTTGAAAAATTGAATGATTTATGTGAAGGAAACACTATTTTGAAAAATAAAGTTGAATTGGTGGAAAAACAAAAGGAAGTTGTTTGTTAAGAAAATAAGTCTTTGAAAAGAAAAATTTTTGAAAATGAAAAAGATTTGTTTCTAAAAAGAAAAAGAAAAATGATTCTTTATCTCATCATGCTTTACATGCCACCACTAATGAGATAAATATGTTGAAAAATAAAATAGATAGTTTGAGCTCTAATTTGAGCACATGTGCATTCAATCATACTAAATTGGAGTCTTTGTTTTCAAAGAAACAAACTCCATCCTTTCATGCACATCATCATGCTTATGTTGCACACCATGATCATACACACTCACATAAGCATACTAAGGTGTACATATGTACACATTGTGGCCGCAAAGGCCATTTAGTAAAATTTTGTTATGACAAGTTGCATTATTTTAATTTTGCTAAAAATAAAAGATTTTGGGTTCCTTACAAGACTAACCCCAAAGGACCCAAGAAAATATGGGTACCAAAACCCCCACCTTTTGCTTTTGATGTAGGTGAGGGATCTCACAAGACGTGAGAGGATTGGTGCCTTGGTAGTGGATGCACTTGGACATGATGGACATACTTTGGGATGCATCACTATCAAGGAGCGTTAGTGGGACAACCACCATGTTAGGAGCTTTAGTATTGGTAACAATCTCTAAACTCCTACTTTTTATGTACATGCCTTTAATTTCATATATCATATAGCATGTTCATATTTTTGTGCTTCATGTGGTATTTACATGCTTAGATGTAGAATGTGTCAAACTTGCATTTATACATATATGAATAGTAAACTACATTTGTTTTATATATGGTTGCACTTCATGCTCATTTGTACCCACTATATGTATATGTATAGACTAGTTTTGATGATTCTCTTTTATACATGTTTTGCCTTTTTTTATGCTTTACTTCATGTATATGTATTTTTAATTCAAATCTAACAAATATATATGTATACCCATATCTAATGATTCATATTAATTAGTGCAAATTCTTCATATGGTAGAGTATATGATAAGCTTACTCTTCAATTGGTATCATTGGATATTTTCAATTGGTATCAATATAATTTTTATATACTCATATTTTGATTATATGTATGAATGCTTTCAAATTTAATTATATCAATTTCTATTGGTATTATCTTTTCATACATATATGTGATCTATTTGTGCTTTAAGGGAGTGAATAATTTGTTCTTAAAACACAATGTATATGCTAAGCTTAATTCAACTTTCAATTGGTAATTCTTAAAGCTTATGCAATATGTTTTCAAAATTGATATCAAATAAAAAAAAATATGTTTACTTGATATCTCAAAATGTGTTAAGAAAGTTCAAAATTTTAAAGAAAAACTTAAAATTTTTGACTTGTATTGTCTATATGCAAGGAGAGCTTAACATCTCTCTTACATATGGATTCATGTTAAGTATATTTTAAATTGAGGAGCTTGACAACTGTTCTTTATATGATATACGTGTGTAGGGGGAGCTTCACATCTCCTCTTATGCATTACATAATATGTGTTATGTGAGTTAGGGCTTGTCATCCCTTCCTCATGTAATGCATATGTGTAGAGAAGTTAACTTAACGTCTTCCTCTTCATGAATGTATATCGCATATAAATCTTTATTGATTGATTTATATTACCCTTCTTGATCTCTTTGTTTTTGACAAAAAGGAGGAGAAAATTTTATTTGATTTGATTTTACTTCGAACCCTTTGTTGATGAGTGACAAAAAGGGGGAGAAGTATTTGAGTTTATTTGAGTTTATATGCATGTTTTCATTGCTTAAGGGGGAGAAGTATTTATCTTCCTTGTTAGTTATGCATATATGTTTTGTATTGCAACTAGGAGAAAAAAAAAAAAAAGGATTTCATGTTTTATCTCCATACATTGCATACATATTTATGAGCTTCATTGTCATATATCATTGTTTATTTGGTATGCATGAGTTAAGGGGGAGCTTCTTTGAAGCTTTACTTTAATCCATGCATATATAACTTCATGAGTTTTGTCATCATCAAAAAGGGGGAGATTGTTGGCCCAAAGGCCCATCACTTTAGTTTGATGATGATCAACTCATGTAGTTATAGTACTAATGATCTTGTGTTTAATTAGTGACAGATTCATTATCAAGATCTTAGTAGGTGCATAGCTCAACAAAGGATTTAAAGACATTTCGGAGCTAGCACCGGTTGATTCACGAGCCTATGCATCAAGACCACATCAATAGTTAAGCTCGTTGGATCGTGCTTGGACAAGTCAAGAAGATGAGAAGACTTCAAGGGAAGACTTCAAGATCAAGACTGGTGTCTAGGTATAAGATTTTTATTTTTAGATAAAATGTAAAGCATAGAATAGTTGGTGGATTGCTCAAGTATATATCACACACACACTCTTGATTTAATTGTCTTTTCATAAAAAAATTTTCAGATTTAGAAAAGACTTTCATTTTGAAAAAATATTATTTTGGAAAAACAGTTTTTATCATGAGCCAAATATTTTCAAGTTAAAAAAATAGTCCAATCTTTTATAACATGCCTTGATTTTGTGCAAGCATGTTTGTATATCAAAGTATATTGTTAAAACTATTTTTGTAGAATTTCTATATATTTATGGGATTTTATGTGAACCAAAGACTTAGTTTTAAATCCCAGAAAAACTGTTTTCAGGCTTCAGCTAGTCGACTTGCTACCTTTGTAGTCGACTAACTCTGAAGTCGGTCGACCGGTTGAGTCGACCGACGTGCACAGACGTGCACGCCTTTGTGCACTGGAGGACAGCCGACCGGATCGGTCGACCGCTCCAGAGAGCTCTGCTCTCTGGAAATTTCGGCCGACCGTACAGGTCGACCGACAGAGAGTTTGACTCTCTGCTCTAGTGGCTCGGTCGACCCGGACGGTCGACCGTGGCTCCAACGGTCGGATTTCTGACCGTTGGCGGTCGACCGACACGGTCGACCGGCAGGCCTGACAGACCCCAACGACTAGTTTTTGACAACCTATATATTTGGGGGTTTGGTCATTGTTTTGTAAGAAGATTTTAGGAGAGCTTTGTGCCAGTTTTTCTGATTCTTTTAAAAGAGTTTTCTCCACATATTTGAGTGCTAATACTTCCAATCAAAAGGGAAGATTTTATCAAGAGTTGTAAAAGTGATTCTTTGAGTTTTTCACCATAGTTCTTTCCTTGCTTTCTCACAATCACTTGAGCTATCCATTGCCTTATCTATCCATAGGATTGTGTTGTGAGAGCTTTCATTGGTGATCAAAGTGTTTAGATCACCAAGATTTCATTCTTGTACTTTGAGGAGACGGGCAAGTGTGCTCGTGGTGGTTTGGAGTTCGGTTGTGAACTCTTTGGTTCGAGGTGTGGCCTCGGCAAGCTTGTGGGGCTTGCGTGTGTACGGGACTAGGGAGTCCGAGGGCTTGTAGGTGTTGCGGCACCGGGGAGAGATCCATTGGGATCTTGCATAGTGGAAATCCTTCGTGTGTCGAAGGCGGGGATGTAGAGCAAGTGTGCTCGAACCTCGAAACAAACCCTTTGTGTTTGCGATTGCCTTTTCTCTCTCTCTCTCCCCCTTACTTATATCTTGCATTCAATTATAGTGTTAATCTTTATATGCTTGATATATTGTGCTCATATTGATATACTTGCGTGGGATTGTTGCTAACACTTGTATTCAACCAAGAGAGCCAACGCGGCACCTCAACCCATTCAAGGGAATCTAGAGGAGTTTGTCCAGAGCCCTTCATGGGGAATTCGGCAACACTCTTTGGTTATACGTGGTGTTTAGTGTAAAAATTTTATTTGGTCATAATTGTTTTAGCTTCCGCATTATTAAGCATTAAGTGACCATTAGATTAGCCATCACCTATTCACCCCCCCTCTAGGTGAACTTACATGCCTGTCCACCGGGAAATTGAATCACCAATCTTTTATGATCATCATATTGAACTTGACCAATTTCATACTTTTGAAAGACAAATTGGCAAGTTCTCATTTTTACGAAATTGAACTCAATGAGGAATGTGACTTTGAGTCTCAAATTTATGATCCGGTTCAAATTTCTGAATCAATACTGACTCCTATTTTGCTACCTTATTTGAGCAATATTTTAGAGCCAGTTTTGATTCCCATACCTGTCATTCTTGAACTTGAATCACCAATCTTAGAAAGTCACATTCCATTGTGGGGAAGTAAATATGGACTTGAGTTTCAACTTCTTGATTTGGACCCACTTCCTGAATAAATTTTGACTCCTAAACCTTTACTTGACTTCAGTCATTTTCCTGAGTCGATTGTAGTTCATGTCCTTCCTGATTCCAGATCAATCATTCCATCTTTTCATATCCATTTGGGACAGAGGTGTTGATAATAATGACTCTGAAATTAGTTTGAAAATTGAAAATTAGATGGGGTAAAATTCTTAATAAAAATCATTCATATATACATCATTTAGTGGGTTATATTAGAGAGGTTTCTGATGGGTTCCTCTGAACTCCACACAAATTAGATTGGGTCATATTTCATGGACCAATCAGACCTCCATTGGAACCACCACTTTAAGGTAATATTTTCCTTCCCTTTCTTCTTTTTCATGCATCTATGCATTAATTCATATATTGAGGACAATACATGAGATGGGTGTGGGGGAGTTTCTAACATAACGTAGGTTTTCCTTTTATTTTTTTAAAAAAAATTATTAACATTTTCTTTACTTTTAAAAACTTTTTGAAAATAAAAACAATATTTGACATATTTTTTGTAAGAAATTAAGTCAATTTTAAGGAATAGGAGAATCATAATTAGGATTTCTTATACTTGGTCAAAATAAGATTATTTGTTTGATTTCTAAGGTTAGGAAGAAAATTTGTGAAAGTAATTTAGTCTTGATCTTTACCTTGATAATATATGCATGCTTTATACACTTACACTTAGGGTTCAAAAACAAAGATTCTTATGCCTTATTTTTTATAAAAAAAAAGAGAAAAAGGAATATATATATATAAAATCCTCTGATTAAGCTGGGTATTTGTGCCTTATAAAGCATAAGTATTCACGCCTAAAGGCGGTTCATATAATAAAATCCTTAATTTTTTGGCCTTGTTGCTCGAGTCCTTAAGTCTTTGGGTGTCTTCTCACCCGATGTCCTAAGACCGTTTGTTTTGAGAGTCACTGATTAAAGGCTCGTTATATGGGCAGATTAGAAAGCCTAATAGAACTAAAGAATAATCCTACCAAAAATAAATAAATAAATAAATAAATAAGCATAAGAGTTAGAGTTAAAGAACCCTTAGTCAAAATTTCACGATCACGAAGGTGCATATGACTTAGGGTAAAGTAATAGACAAGATGAGAAGTACAATTTGACTCTTTACTTTAATTGATAATAAATTTTTGAATAGAGACTAAGTTTAGGAATGAAAAATTCAGTTTTCCTATAACTTATAGATTTACTTAATTCTTACAATAATATTTCAATATTTTTCTCTTTCAAAATGTATTTTCAAAATACTAACATTTTTCTTTTTTTATGGATTTGTAGGTGCAATCCACTGAAAAACCCTCACGAGATAAAAACTCGTCCTCTAAGGGAAACTTAGAGGTTTAACGGCTCGTTGCACATGCTCAGTGCAATCGCGTGACCTGTGAAAGTGGTCCAATAATTTTTGGTTTAGTTTTGTTGTTTTGCTCGAGGACGAGCAAAAGATAGGTATGAGGGTGTGATCGATCACTGATATTGCACATTCATTGTCACATTCTCTTACTTATTATATAATAAACTCTGCTTTTAATCCTAATTATTGTCTAATTTATATGCAGGCCCATTGCTAAAGGAAAGGAAAAAGAAACGAGCCCAAAAGCCCATCAAAATTCTGATTTAATTCATAATTAATTCAAAATTAGAAGATCATGATAGATCAGAGAAAATAAAATTAGTTGAACATCGGTTAGAACAAATCTTTATAAATCGATTGGTTAAAGCCAAAGATCAAAGGCCGTTTTGTCAATCCAGGAGCTGAAACAGGAAATCCAGAATGAGATAAAAGGAAATCATCAAAACAGGAGCTGTACCTCCCAAGTGTGGTCACCTGGCCACACCCAGGCCGCGGACACGCGACCAAAGCCGTGTTTTCGCGGCTTTGTTAGAGAAGTTGGGGGAGCGTTTGCTCCCCCTATCTTCGTACGCTCCTCCCCGTTGGGTTTCACGTATAAATACTGGGTTTTTCAGAGACATAAGGAGTAACCATGCAGAGATAGATTCTAGACCAGTTTTTCATTCTTTTTAGTGTAGGTTTTATTTTTCTTTTTATGTAATTTTTAGTTTTCATTTATGTAATTTAGAGGAGATCAGAGTTCATAGGAGAATGAGAGTGAAGCTTGTACTGAGAGTGACACCGATGTAAGTTGTTCTTCTTTCTTTTATTATTACAACATTGAATCTATAGTTACATTTTTATGTTCTTCTTTGTTTTTTGTACTCTTCTTTTTCTTTTCTACTTCTCTTCTTTTGGTACCAATTGCTATCCAAGTGAGTCTTATAGCATCGAAAGAGCCTTGCCTTTGCGAGTGCCACCGATAGCTCATGACGATGGGTCTTCGTCTCAGTCTGTATCATTTCATACTTGTATCATCTTGATGATGTAATGTGGAGGAGACGGGAATCAACTCTTATGGGCTATGCGCTGAATGCCTCCACTTCAAGGTAACATCGTCGCCACAGATTCAAGGTAAGTATTTGGCTAGAGGAGGTAAGTATTTCTTTTAGTTTTCTTTCTTTTAATTCTTTAGTTTAGATCACCACAATCTCCCAACTATTTTATCACTCTTTTCAATTTCTTTGCAAATATCTATTTCTATTTTCTCCACCTTCTCAATCTACCACTTTCTTTTTAACTTAACTTTAACTTTTTTTCCTTTTCTTTTAAAGAACTAGAAGAAGATCTTTAACCATTGAATGTAACTTAAAAGAGAATTTGCTAAAAAAGCTTCCATCGCTAGCCCCTTCTTGTAGATCACGACCCGGATAGCCACTTGCTATTGTGGTAGTATTGAGTATTTGCACTCTTTCTTCTAAGTTCTGAAATATTGTATTTTTGTGTGCAGGTAAAACCTCAATCATGGGTATCTCACCAAGGAAACTGAGGAAGACGTTGCTTCCCTCACTCGTTTAGAAGAAGAGGGGTCTGCCTTGGCTACTGATACAGGTACTGCTTTCACGTTGAGGACCCGATTCGGTAAGAAGTACTTGAAATAGTATGGTTAGCTGGTGGCAAGCTCTTCCCAACCAGTGAAGGAGACAGCCGAGCAGTCTACAAAGCAGCCCATGGACAAACAGAAGGAGCTTTGTTATGCCAAAATCCTTCAAAAAGATGATTCAAGACCATTAACTCCTTTTACTTTGATTTTTGGCTCAGCTGGCCAATATCCCTGCTCGAATCACTCTATACGAGCTTCCCAGACTTTTCAAATCTACGAAAGAAGCTCTAAGAGAAGTATTTGTAAATTATGAGGTTTTCTTACCCCAAATTCCTGCCATCCCAGAGGAGGAAGAAGATGGCCACTAACATCAGGCCTCCAGACATTCTCCATGCATCACATTCTCTTCAAAGGATATGCAAATAAATTGGAAACATCATAGACCCTTAAATTATAAGGGTACATTGGATTATTTGAAGTGAGTCGCATTTAGCTTGATTCAGAATCCGCGTTGAGCATTATGCCCCGCCAGGTCATGCAGCACGTGGGGATTCCCACCCATCGATTGAGCATGATACAGACTACCATTTATGGCTTCAATGCTAACGGTATATGCTCGATGGGCAAGATCAAACTCAGATGCTAGATCAGAGATTTGAATTCTGAAATGACATGTTATGTCATTGATACCGACATGTCTTACAACCTTCTACTGAGACGACCATGTATGCACCGTAACTCCATCATCCCGTTTACCCTTCATCAAGTGATGAAATATGCTGATGAATAGGGAAGAGTGAGAATATTGATCGCTAAAAAATATCATTCCAGGGGTAGAAAATTACTTCACTGACTCGCTCCTTTACCAAGATTTGCTTGAGACTAATGAGAATCTCCAACCAGAAGAACCAGACTCTGGCAATGAAGCGGATACGAAACCAAACGTAGAAGAATAATGTCTTTGGGAAATAAATCCTCTTGTAACGAGAAGTGATAAGCTCGATTTCAATACCACTGCCAATATTGAAGGCGAGTGGTTATCAATGAAAACTTACACTTGGTTTACTTTTCTGTGTTTTGCTTCTGATTTTGTACCGTCAGACACTAGTACTAACGTGGATAGTGACCAATGGTCAGGAATAGTTGCTCCGACATCATTACATGCATCAATAAAGTTATCCTTCATGGTGCGCAAAAAAACCAGTGATGCACAAGGAGTTTTTTTCGAAGTGCCAACTAAAACAAAAAGCCAATTCTATTTGGGAGAATCGAGTCTGAACTAATGACTCATGAAAGCTCGAAAGATGATCCTAAGTCCCCACAGTTCTTTCATTATAGGCCAAATGCATATCGTATGATAGAGAATATGAGGTATGACCTGAGGAAAAGATCTGGCTTGAATTTGGCCAAGGAAGGCGGACACTGCTCCGATCTTTTGTCCCAAAAGGGAAGGCCCCTGACTACTATCATCAAACTCGAAAGAGGTTAGGTTACGTGTCAGCTCCAATCCCATTAGGCTCCAAGTCTGAGGAATCGTTATATCATGATCACTCACCAGGCACATCATCATGGAAATCAGATATCAATGTCAACGCTATCTTCGAAGATCTTTCAGTGAATATGGTTTCAACTAGCCATCTAGAGGATGAAGACGAAGATGAAGAAATAATCCGGTCAGACACCGAACCCTTGATCAAACACCTGAATACTCTCTGGGACATCCGCTTTGAACAACATCCCATAGATGATAAAGTGATTCATCAATGTAAGAAATGAGTTTAACCTCAAACTCATCTTCATGTGTGAGAGCTTATTGATCTTCGAGAATGAAGACATAATATATCATATACAAGAATACATAGACATCTTCGCCTGGTACTATGAGGACATACCCAGACTTGATCCTCAAACGGCTATGCATCACCTCAACATCAATCCAGATGTGAAACCAGTCAAGCAATAGCAACGACGGTTCTATTTAGAAATAATGGAGGCAATTGAATCAGAAGTTAAAAAAGCTCATAAACTCCGAGTTCATCAGGAAAGATCCAGATTTGCATCGACTTTTGCGATTTGAACGTTACTGGTCCCAAAGACGAATTTCCTCTCTTGATCATGAATGTTATGATTGTTAATACGTGTGGTTTCAAGAGGATTCCCTTCATGGATGAATTTTCAGGATACAATCAAATCAAGATGTACCCTGAAGATGAAAAGCATACATCATTCAGAACGCAACTGGGGGTCAATTGCTACACTGTGATGCCCTTTGGCTTGAAAAACGTAGGGTGACATATCAAGGGCAATGAATACAATCATTCATGAGCATATGCGCAGACCGTAGAATGTTACATTGACGATATAGTAGTAAAAAGTCGTACTAAAGACGATCACATTGCAAATTTGAAGAGAGTAATCAACATCATGTGGGCACATCAACCGAAAATAAACCCAACCAACTCCTTCCTGGAGGTAGCCAGTGGCAAATTCCTTGGGTTTGTTGTGACATCCAAAGGAATCCATCTCGACCAGAGAAAGTCCGTGCCATCCAGGAGATGCAACCTCCAAGAAATCTCAGAGAACTCAAAGGGTTGCAAGGATGACTGACTTACATCCGGAGATTCATATTGAACCTTTCAAGACATTGCAAACCCTTCACCAAGCTGATGAAGAAGGGAGTCTCATTTATTTGGGACAGTGCTTGCCAAGAAGCGTTCAAGGAAATTAAGCAATACCTCATGTACCCACCATCCTCGCAACTCCAGTGTCAAGAAGACCCTTCGTGATGTATGTTTGAGCTATGAATCATTCTCTAGGAGCCTTATTAGTTCACAATAATGATCAGGGATATGAACAAGCAATCTACTACCTAAGCAGAATCATGATCGGAGTAGAACATCGTTACATCCCAGTCGAAAAGGATTGTTTAGCCCTAGTCTTTGCGGTCTAGAAAATGCGACACTACTAGTGGGCCAGACTATTCACGTCATTTAGAAAGTTAATCCTTTGAGGTAGCTTATGAAAAAGCTGTCATCGCTAAATGGTCGATTGGCGAAATGGGCTATATTGCTCTCACAATACGAGATGTAACTCCTACGATAGAAAGCTATAAAAGGACAAGTGGTGGTAGACTTCTTGGCTGAACATCCAGATCCAAGAGCAACCAGACTTTACGAAGATCTCCCAGATGAGATCGCTGAAGTCTACATGACCCAAACATCTTTCAAAGAGCAAGTCTGGCAATAATTCTTTGACATGCATCAAGGAAACATTGTAGCTAGAGTGGGGGTAGTGCTCGTGTCTCCATAAAACTACATGATCCCTCATGCATTCTTATTAACCAAGCCGTGTTCTAACAATGTCACGGAATACAACGCTCTCTTGATTAGGATACAACTTGCTGAAAAGATTGAAGTCAAAAGTCTCGAAGCATACGGTGATTCAAAGCTCATCGTTAACTAGGTTCGCGCGGAGTTTGAAGTTCGACATGAAGACTTGGTGCCCTATCACAACGTAACCATTAACATGGAGGATAAGTTCATAAGGTTTTACGTTGACTATGTACCACATCTGTAAAATGCTCATGCAGATGCACTGGCGTCTCTCCCTGCTTCATTGGCCCTTCCAGCAGAGCCACGGAGAAAGTACTCGTCGTAGCTATGATTTGTACTGCCCAAAATTCATATTTGAAGAAAGTCAAACTCCAAGAAGAGACTTTCAAGTCGAAGAGGTTTGAAAACTTCAACAAGTTTGGAACTTAGTGATTGGAAATTCTCATCATCAACTTTGTCTTGTACGACATCTTGCCTGACGACCCCAAGGAGATAGCCGCCATCGGAAGAAAAGCTCCTTGATTCTACTACAATAAGATTACGTGAATATTATATTGCAGATCGTATGACAGAATCTTACTCCCCTGCCTTTTCGTACAAAGAGTCACATGAGGCACTCAGGTAAGCTCACGACGGTATGTATGGAGCTCACCAACCCGGACCCAAACTTGGGGACCGGCTTCGAAGACTTGGCTACTATTGGTCAAAGATGATCCCTGAAGCCATAGCCTATGCTAAGCGATGTCTGCTTGTCAGATCCATGGTGACTTCATCCATCAAGCACGGGGACATCTTCCTCTAATGTCTTCTTTATGGCAATTTGAGATGTGAGGAATGGATGTTATCGGACCCATCAGCCCTCCAACTTCCAAAGGACATCGCTTCATCTTGGCTATAACAACTACTTCTCTATGTTGGCGGAAGTTGTTCCCCTGAAGGAAGTAAAGATATCAAATATGATTAAATTCATCAAGCATCACATACGCTATCGCTTTGGTGTACCCAACGAATTATCCATGACAATGGACCCTAATTTATCAGTCAAGCATTTTAGAGGTTTTGTAACAAGTTCAAGATCCAAAGTGTGTCTTCAACAGTATACTATCCAGCTGCTAACGGTCTTATAGAAGCTTTTAACAAACTATTGGAAAGTTTCTCAAGAAGTTTGTCTCAAAAAGTCAATGCAACTGGGATGACAAATTAGGCGAATGCCTCTAGGCCTACCGTACAACTGTGAGGACCTCGACAAAGGCTACGCAGTTCTCCTTGGTGTACGAATATGAAGTCGTACTCCAGCTGGAAGTTCAAATTTATCTCTGTGCATTGCTTTGACGGCAGAGAAGATGGACGAGGAGAAGTATTGATTGCGACTCCTGGAGTTAGAAGCTTTGGACAAAAAATATCTGCAAGCTCAATATAAATCGACCTCTATCAAGTTTGGATTTCTAGAGCCTTTAATAAGAAAGTCAGAGAATGAATTTTCAAGAAAGGAGCCCTTGTCTTAGCTGTCAGTGGTTATGACACATAAGACGAAAGAAAAATTCCAACTCAAATGGGAATGACCATTTGTAGTAGAGTCAGTCTATTCAAATGGAGCATACCGCCTTATAACTCCGGATGGTGATACACTCATGATACCGATCAACGACAGATTCTTGAAGAAGTACTATCCTTAAAGGGATACTTCTTATGATTAAGTTAACACTACGCCTTTGATTAAAGATTCACCCTGATCAGTCAGATAGATTAGGGTTTGAGACCCAAGATACTTGGAAGAGCGCCAAAGAAAAGCTTCTTCATTCAATGGATCACATCACAGTCAATCGACGCCGAGCCGACTGAATATTGGTGACATTATGATGCATGATGTCAACATTATAGCAATAACAAAGTTAATAACTTTGATTTTAGCTTTGTCAAACTTCTCACGATCAAGTTAATACTACACCTCTGATTGAAGCTTCACCTGATCAGTAAGATAGATTAGGGTTTGAGATACAAGATGCTTGGGAGGGCACCAAAGAAAAGCTTCATCATTCAATTGATCACATCATGGTTAATCGACACCGAGCCGAACGAACATTGGTGACATTATGATGCATGATGTCAACATTAGCAATGACAAAATTGAAAACTCTAGTTTTAGCCTTGTCACTCTTCCATGATCAAGTTAAGACTACACCTTTGATCGAAGATTCACCTTGATCAGTCAGATGGATTAGGGTTTAAGATCCAAGATGCTAGGGAGAGCGCCAAAGAAAACTTCCTCATTCAATGGATCACATCACCATTGGTTGAGATCGAGCCGATCGAACAACAGTGTCCAATGATGCATAATGTCAACATTGAAGCCATGGCAAAGTTAGAAACTTCGGTTTTAGCCTTATCATACTTCTCATGATCAAGTTAACACTACACCTCTGATCGACAGTCAGATGGATTAGGGTTTGAAATCCAAGATGTCTGGGAGAGAGCCAAAGAAAAGCTTCCTCATTCAATGGATCACATCACGGCCGATCGAGAGTTGACCGAACATTGGAGACGTTATAGTGCATGATGTCAACATTGAAGCAATGATGAAGTTGGAAACTTTGATTTTAGCCTTGTCACTCTTCTCATGATCAAGTTAACACTGCACCTTTGATCGAAGCTTTACCCTGATCAGTCAGATGGATTAGGTTTGGGATCCAATATTCTTGGGAGAGCACCAAAGAAAAGTTCCTCATTCCATGGATCATATCACGGTTGGTTGAGATCGAGCTAATCGAACATCAATATCCAATGATGCATGATGTAAATATTGAAGAAAAGACAGGCAAAACTCCAGTTTTAGCCTTGCCACTCTTCTCTAGTATAAAATAATCTTTCTCTCTTCAACACAAGCATAGTAGTCTTCATCGATCGATGGCTGCTCATCTAATTTATGCAACACTCAATCAATAACTTTCATCAAGAGATGCCTTTCTTCATCCTTCAAAGTTCGTTGTATAAGCAAAGGCAGGATCTTATTGAACAGCGGGCCAATCCCAAGCTTCCTATCCTTATCAGTGAAGTTATCAGTGAACTGTCGAAACACCGCCGTTCTCAGAGGAGTCCTATTGTCCATCGTGAGCAACAATTTCATCAAACTGTTACCCATGATTCTCTTCAGGAATAACATAAAACAGAGCTTCAAATAACTTTAGGAGCGTCGAACAACTTCCTCGCTGGAGTTCTAATCGCACATAAGAAGCTGATTCAGAAGCGTTGAACAAATTCCTCGCTGGAGTTCCAATCGGCACATAAGAAGCTGATTTAGGAGCGCTAAACAACTTCCTCGCTGGAGTTCTAATCGGCACATAAGAAGTTAATCGGCACATGAGAAGCTGATTCAAAAACGCCGAAAACTTTCTCGCTAGAGTTCTAATCGGCACATAAGAAGATTGTTTAAATCCTCACGAAATTCTCGATGTCATGTTAACTATCACCTCTGACATTTTCCACAAGAAATGGTGCCTTCTTCGGTAAAACCCCCAACAGAGTTTGTACTTACTTCTCTGATCCCCAGGAAGATTCTAGAAGTCACCTATAGAATGAAAACCCAGAAGGTATGCCATGTTACTTAAGGTAACAAAATAATTCAATGCCTCTGACGGCTAAAGGATAGAGGAACAATTGTCTTTTAAGCACAATGAAAAATTCTCGACAACTCATCATGCTGAGGGGAATAGTATGACTAGCCCAACTCAAACGGTAGTTGCTAAAGGTATACCAAATCTATGATACCTGAGAGTTTGCTAAAAATCCTAATGGACCTGATCCCGCCTTCCCCTCCAAAATCCCTTAAAAATTCCTGTCCATGGAATGGTAAGATCATAAAAAGCTGTAATTGTTTTCAAGTGAAATAATCATTGATCGAACCTGCATGTCAACATTATACCTCTGGTAGCAAAACCAACATATCCTCAGTAGCATAGAATTTTAACTTGTCAATTCTTTCAATAGAATGATGAGTTCACTAATATTACTCAAATCACAAAACATTTTAGCTAAGTTAAACATTACACCTCTGATCAAAATTGCTCATGTCTCAACACAAATCCCTGTTAGGTTAATATTACACCTATGACAATGATTCTCACAATTTTTGAGACGTTCGATGCCAAGTTAGATATCATACCTCTAGCATCCATTTCATTGTTAAGTTAAATACCACACCTATAACAATAATCTTTTCTCGAGCTTTCTCATTGAAATCGAGACGTTTAATGCTAAGTTAATATCATACCTTTAGCATACATCCCTACCAGGTTAACATCACACCTCTGACAATTCAATTTGCTCAAACTGTAAATCCAAACCCGTCACGTTAATATTACACTTTTGATGGTAAAAATTTTCATAAATCCCTAGTGGATCATACTCCACTTGTTATTCTCATCAATAGAATAGCAAGTCCATAAATTTCATTCAAATCACGAGTTCAACCCCTGAAAAGTTAATATTACACCTTTGACAGTAATTGTCATGCCCCACTTCTCAAAATACAGAGTATGAGAACGTGACGATTGTAAGTCACCTAGAGGGGGATGAATAGGTGACAAGCTAATCTAATGTAAAAATAATGCGGAATTAAAAACTATTTATGCAAAGAAAAACTATTAAGCAAACAGACAAAGTATAACACAAGAGTATATCTGAATTTTCGGTGAAGGTTTCTGGACTATCTCCTTAAGATTTCTCTAGATTAAGAGTTGAGGTGCCACTATAGCTCTCATGGTTGAATACAAGTGTGAGCAAACAATCCAAGCATATTTCAATTAAGCATAAGGAATTTCAAGCAAGTAATATATATAAATAATAAGCATATGCAAGATATAAAGACAAGTGAGAGAGAGAAATGAGCAATCGCAAACACTGGAGATTTGTTTCGAGGTTCAAGCACACTTGCTCTACGTCCACTCCTTCAACACTATGAAGGATTTCTACTAAAATTGATCCAGCAAGATCGCTCGGTGCCGCAACACCTACAACAAGCTCCCTCAAGAGCTCTTGGATCCGCCAGTCCCTCACTTGTTCCCGCAAGAATAACATACGCAAGCACACTAGTTTGCCAAGGCCGCACCTCTTACAACTCCTCCAACCACAAGTTAGAACACTTGGTGATCACTTCACTTGATCACCATAAAACACTCTTCACCGAGGCCACAACCTCTACAACTCCTCATAATACAAGAATGAAAACTTGTGATCACTTCTCTTGATCACAAAAATAACTCTCACAACAAGGATCCCTAGAGGATTGATATAGCAATGGATGACTCAAGTTTGTGTAAGAAAACAAGATAGATTTGTGAAGGAAAAACTCAAGAAATCTTTTTACAACACAAGAGAAAACTCTTGGTAAACTCTCTTTTGATATGGATTGAAGCTTTAAAAAACTTGCTTAGAAACTCTGGAAAAGTGCTTTAGAAAATAGCCTAAAAATCTTACCCAAAAATCTGGCCAAAACAACCTTTTATAGAGGCATCCAAAAACTAGCTGTTATAGGCCAGATTGGCCTGTCAGTCGACCGGCCGGTCGACCAACCAACAGTCATATTTTTGACTATTGGGGTTGTCGGTCAACCGCTCGGTCGACCGTACCCCGGTCTTGACCTGTCGGTCAACCGAGGCAAGAACCAGATGAAAAGTACACCTAGGGGGGGTGAATAGGTGTATGGCTAATCTAATAACAAATGATGCGGAATTAAAAATAAATTGCAACACACTTAGTGTAACCAAAGAGTGTGCCCGAATTCCCAGTGACGGGTTCTGGACTATCTCCTCTAAATTCCTTTAAATAAAAGTTGAGTTGCTATATGAAGCTCTCTTGGTTCAACACAAGTATGGCACACAATAATACCAAGCATATATATGATATGAACAATATGAATCAGTACAAGATAAGAGAGAGAGAGAGAGAGATAGTGGATCAAACGCAAACACTAAGATATGTTCGAGGTTTGAGCCACTGCTCTACGTCCCCGCCTTCACACAGAAAGATTCCCACTAATGCGTCCACACAGGACTTCTCACACAGGGAACCTTTACTGAGGATTTGGGTAATACAACTTTGAAGTACACAACTCCTCTCTCAAACAACAACAACCTCTACACAAAAGGCAAGGCACAAAGCCACACAAGATCAACGTCTCAATAGAGGGATAGGCACAAAACCAACACAATCACCTCTCACTAGAGGGACAAGGCATAAAGCCAAACAACAACCTCAATCACCTCTACACTTAGAGGGATGCCAACACAACCTCCACAATCACCTCTACATAAGAGGGATAAAAATAACTCAAAGCAAAGAAGGTTTAACACTTGGTGGTCTCAATAAACCACAAACCAATTTTCCTCACAAAACAAGATGCTAATAGATATGATAGATAGCTCAAATGTGAGAAAATAAAGAGTTTGGAAATCAAAATCACAAATAAAAACTCTTTGAAAAAATTCTAGATAGAAATATAAATGAAGATCAAAACCAATTCCCAAAGACTCTCTTTTTCTTTGAACTTTCTAAACCTTTAAAACAAATAAAGATAGATCGTTTAACCACAAAAAACTCTTTAAACTCTTGCTAAAAAAACTTGAAAGATGGAAAATTTTCTCTTCAAAAATCTTGTTAAAACCAACTCAAGAGGGGGTCTATTTATAACCCTCAAATGTTGGCAGCCAGGAAAGGTCAGAAATGACCTTCCAGTCGACCGGCTCAATGGTCATATTTATGACCGTTGTGCCTCCGGTCGACCGCCCGGTCGACCGGGCCTGACCCGAGAGTGGGGTGCTTTCAGTCGGTCGACGCACAGTCGACCGGCCGAATAGGCTGGCCTTTGTGCACGTCCCGTGCATATCGGTCGACCGTGACGGTCGATCGATTCCTGGTCTGGTCGACCGCCAGAGCAGTCTGACTGGATTTAAGGGTATTGAAAAGTTATCTTTTTAATTTCAATTAAATCCCATAAAATCACATACATTTCACAAAAATAAGCTCTTGTAAGATCATTGAATACCAAACATGTGTGACTAAAAATCAACACATATTACAAACTATTTGAACCATTTTTGTGACATTGAAATTTGGCTTAAACACAAAATCTGTATTTTTCAAAACTTGAATTTTTGAAATGAAAAACCGTTTTCTCCAAAACTTATATAAATACAAAAACATGATATTGAAACAACTTTGATGCATATTTATATGGATAAAATCCAATATACTTATAAAGATATATATATCTATGTTTTTGACATAAAATCTAAAACCGGTTAAACCGAAAATCAAAACCAATAAACTTTAAACTTGTGTGTGTATGTGAACTTGAGCATATCAATACTATCTACTTTTACACAAGATCTAAACATACTAAACTAAAACAAACCGAGGTCTTCTTGTAAAAACTCCTTCTCCAAGTTGACTCGATTCAAACGCGATCCAACGAGCTTGACTTCAACGAGTACTAGATGCAATCTTGACGCTCGAGCTCTTGAATCAACATGTGAAAGCTCCAAAACTCCTTTTATTGAAGCTAATCACCTACTAATATCTTGGTCAATCACTGAAACTATTTAAACACAAGATTATTAGTAAACTATAACTGCATGAGTTAATCATCATCAAAACTAGAGTGATGGGCCTCTGGGCCAACAATCTCCCCCTTTTTGATGATGACAAAACTCATGAAGTTATATATGCATGGATTAAAGATAAGCTTCATAGAAGCTCCCCCTTAACTCATGCATAGCAATAAACAATAAAAAAATTCAATAAATGCATAAACCAAACAAAACATATATGCATAATTGAGGAAATAAACATAAATAAATTCTCCAAATACTTCTCCCCTCTTTGCATAAACAAAACATATATGCATTAAATAAGAAAATAAATATGCATATATAAACTCTCAAAATTCTTTTCTCCATTTTTGTATAAAACAAGGAATGAATTAATCACGCATAAATATGCATATATAAAACTCCAAAATTCCTCTCCCCCCTTTTGTCAAATCATCAACAAAAGGGGCGAAAACAAATCAAACAATAAAGATGTATATGCGATATATATTAACGAAGAGGAGAGACGTAAAGTTAACTCCCCCGGCATACATGCATTATATGAAGAAGAGATTACTAAACCTTAATCACATAACGCATAATATATAATGTATAAAAGGAGATGTGAAGCTCCCCTACACACGTGTAAGACATAGAGAAGAGAAGTCAAGCTCCTCAGTATGAGATACACTCAACATGAATCTATATATAGAGATTATGTTAAGCTTCCCTTGCATATAAGCAATATATATCAAAACGATACCAATTGAAAAATATACCAATTTATAATAAAGGTATATATGAAACATTATGATACCAATTTATGATACCAATTGAAAATAAATAAAATTTTTAAGATACCAATTGAATATAAAAACCAATTGAAAATACAAATCATATTTTTAGAAATACACATCATTTTGCAATAAAGATACCAAATTGAGAATAATACCAATTTAAGATTATTGATACCAATATTGAAAATGTTAGCATATACCAAAATAAAATATTTTTCATCATAAAGAATGGGAGTAGATACCAATTGAAAATAAAACGATTGAAAGATAAAACATGAATTTTCTCCCCTTTATAAAATACTAATAAAAATAATGCATAGGCTTGTATAAGATACCAATTGAAAAATAATTGACATTAAGGACTAAATCAAGCTTATCATAAATATAATTTGTGCTTGAAGATGTAAAGATATTTTAAGCACAATCAAATCATATATATATATGTGTGTGTGTGTGTGTGTGTGTATGAAAATGTAAATACCAATCAAAATTGATACTATTTTGAAGTTTGAAGCATACATAGAAAACACAAATATGAGTATACAAAAAAATATCAATTGTAATACCAATTGAAAATATAATGAGGATCAAGTGTATAACTCATACTACCTCCCTTTCATGTACATGTTAAAAAGATTTTCAATTTGAGCATACAAGGCATGGTTGCCCATCCATCCGCCCTTGGAAGGTAGGGGTTTCAAAAATATAAATTTGAAAATAATTTTAACATAATTGAAAACTCTTCCAAGTGAAGAATATGAACTAGTTTAGAATAATTTTAAATAACTAGTTATAGATTCTTCAAAAACATGAAACCAAATTATATATTTCATAAAGCATGCATTTTACATAAAATTTGACACTCAAGATATATAAAGCTCAACAAAGTACTCATAAAACAAAATAATAAGTAAACACAAATTATGTGAGAGTACAATAGTCATGTGAAACACATAATCATGAAAATAGGTAATGAAGCTCATATGAAATTCCTTTGTGAACATGAAAAACATAAAAAATTTAATTTTCATCAAAATAATATTACCTTCAAGGCATATGTATGTTTTGTCTAAAGTAGAAGTATACATACATATCCCAAACACAATGAGTCCATAATAGAATTTGCATGAAAAGCAAGTGACTCAAGGGTATACATGTATATCTAAAGTTTTAAATAAAATTAACATATACATGAAGCTAAACACATGATCATGAAAAAACATGTAAAAAATAGGGAATACAAGTTGAAATGCACTAATCATCAAAACTAGGCTATACTAGTACATCTAATGGGTACAAATGAGTAATTAAGTATAAATATATAAAAATCAAATGTGGCTCACTAGTTGTACAAGTATTGACACAAGTTTTAATGAAAACTACATCTAAACAAGTAATCGAAACATGAAGCACAAAAATCATAAACAATGTGATCATTAAGTAAATGCACATGTCTTAGAGCTGGCATATACAAAGTAGTTAAACACTAGCGAGAACACAAAATATGAATCCATATAAAATATGGGTGTATCTCAAATACTACATATGTATATCACAAGTCTAATTATCATGGCATTTAGCATAATAATCATGAAAAACTAAAACATGTTAAAAATCAATCAATGAAAGCATGTACACTAAATGGGAGTTAGAGATAATTATCAAAACTAATAGGGCTTATATCTAGGTCTACAAACCATGGTGGTCCTTCCACCAAACTTTCCTTGAAAGTGATGCATCCAAAATTTGTCACCATTTAGCTCGGAACACATCCACCATCAAGGAACCAATGCCCTCACGTCAAGCGAGAGCCCACACCTACATCAAACACAATAGGGTGGATTTTGGTATCCATACTCTATTGGGTCCATGGGGGTTCGCACCTTTCTGAAATCACCTAGAGGGGGATGAATAGGTGACTAGCTAATCTAGTGACAAATTAATGCGGAAGTAAAAACTATTTATACAAACTAAAAACTATTATGCTAAACACACCAAGTATAACACAAAAGTGTAGCCAAATTCTCGGTAAAAGGCTCTGGACTATCTCCTCAAGATTCCTCTAGATAAGAGTTGAGGTGCCGCTATGGCTCTCTTAATTAATACAAGTGTTAGCAAACAATCCCCAGGCATATATTAATAAAAGCATAAGTATATCAAGCAAGTAAAGATAAAGGCAATGTAAGCGTGCAAGATATAAACACAAGTGAGAGATAGAGAGAGGGCAATCGTAAACACGAGAGATTTGTTTCGAGGTTCGAGCACCCTTGCTCTACGTCCCCGCCTTCAACACTATGAAGGATTTCCACTAGAATCGATCCCACCGGATCACTCGGTGCCACAACACCTACAATAAGTTCACACTAGAACTCCTTGAACTCACTAGTCCCTCTCTTGTTCCCGCAAGAACTAGACACGCAAGCACACTAGCTTGCGAGGCCGCACCTCTACACCGAGCTCCCACAAGAACTCGAAACAACACAAACCCGCAAGTTTGCCTCCTCAAACACAAAGATGAAGCACTTTGGTGATCTAACACTTTGATCACCTAAAACTCTCTCACAACAAAGATCCTATAGAATTGATATAGCAATGGATAGCTCAAGTATGTGTGAGAAAAACTTGAATGGATTTGTGGTGAAAAACTCAAGAAATCTCTTTTTCAAAACACTCTTGAAAACTCTCCTTTGATATGAATGTATTTGACTCTAAAATAACTGGAGATAAACACTTAGAAAGGTAGGAAAATCTAGCTTGAAAACCCACTTCAAATCTTGTTTAAAACAGCCCAAAACAACCCCATAAAAATAAGCATAAAAACTAGCCATTGGGGACAACTCAGCAGAATTTTATACTGTCGGTCAACCGCCTGGTCGACCGCCAATGGTCGGATTTCCGACCGTTGGGAAAAGCGGTCGACCGATCGGTCGACCGAAAACTGGGCTATGATCTAGCGGTCGACCGCCCGGTCGACCGGGGCCATTTACAGAGAGCAGAAGCTCTCTGGGGGTCGACCGGCTCTTGGCTGTCCACGTTCGTGCACATCGGTCGACCGCCCGGTCGACCGACTTCTGGATCGGTCGACCGGCAGAAGGCCTGGTCAGCAATTTCAGGGATTAAAACTTGGTCTTTTACCTACAATAAGATCTCATAATTCTCATAAATTCTACAAAAATAAGTTCATTGATATACTTTGATAGACAAACATGTTTTAGTAAAAATCAAAACATGTTACAAATATTTTGAACTATTTTTGTGATATAGAAATTTTGGGTTAAATAGAAATCTGTATTTTCAAAAACTATCTCCAAATTGAAACGATTTTTCCAAAACTTCTCCAAATACAAAAATAAGATATTTTAAACCCTTTTGATGCTTAGTGTGTATGGATATGATCCAGTACACATATATGATGAAATATCTATATTTTGACAATAAGCTCTAAAATAAGTTTTGATAAAACACGTGTATATTTGAAGCTTAAAAACGAAACCGGTATTTTTCAAAACAAAAAATCTTTTATAAAAGCACATATAAATCTTGTGTGTGAGTGTATATGAACTTGATCAATCCACCAACTAATCTATTCTTTACATTTTATCTAAAAATAAAATCTTGATACTTACAAACATGACACAAGTCTTCTTGAAAATCTTCTCTTTGAAAATCTTCTTCTCCTTCTTGACTTGGTCTAAATCTTGATCCAATGAGCTAGACTCCTCTTGAGTACTTAATGCAATTTTGATGCGCGAGCTCTTGAATCAACATGTGCTAACTCCAAAACTTGACTTTAAATCCTTTATTGAAACTAAACACCAATTAAGATCTTGATCAAATATTTGAGACTAATTAAATATAAGATCATTAGTATTATAACTACATGAGTTAATCATCATCAAAACTAGAGCAATGAGCCTTCGGGCCAACAATCTCCCCCTTTTTTGATGATGACAAAACTCATGGAGTTATATATCCATGGATTAAAGATAAGCTTCATAGAAGCTTCCCCTAACTCATGCATACCAATAAACAATAAGATATTTAATAAAGTGCATAAAACTAAACAAATATATATATATGCATAAACAAGGAGATAAACATGCATAAAGTAAAAACTCTTCTCCCCAAAAACCTTCTCCTCCTTTTTGTTATAAACAAGAAAATGAAATATTCATACATATATAAATCATCAAATATTTCTCCCCCTTTTATGTCAATAAATATGCCAATAAGAAAATGAAATAAACATACATATATAAATCATCAAATATTTCTCTCCCTTTTTTTTGTCAATAAATATGCCAATAAACATGCATATATAAATCATGCATATATAAATCAAATAACATGCATATATAAATCATGCATATATAAATCAAATACCTCTCCCCCTTTTTGTCAAATCATCAACAAAGGGGCGAAAACGAATCAAACAATAAGGATATATATATGCGATATACATTCATGAAGTAGGGAGACGTGAAGTTAACTCCCCCTGCATACATGCATTACATGAAGAAGGATGACATAACCCTAACTTAAATAAAGCATAATATATAATGTATAAGCGGAGATATTAAGCTCCCCCTACACACGTGTACCATATAAAGAAGAGATGTCAAGCTCCTCAATATAAGATACACTCAACATGAATCTATATATAGAAGAGATGTTAAGCTCCCCTTGCATATAGGCAATTCATATCAAAAAAAAAATTTAAATCACTTTAAAATAAATTGAAATCATCTTAAAACAAATTTTGAAATCTCTTAAGTCAACAAAATAAATTTTGAGATACCACTTGTAAATAAGCAAAAATTTTAAGATACTAATGAAAGTAAAATATTTTGTATTTTTGATATCAATTGAAATTTATAGTAAATTTGATACCAAATAAAATGTCAATTGAGATGCCAATTGAAATCTATAGTAAATTTTGATACCAAATAAAATGTCAATTGAAATACCAATTAAAAACTATGCATAAGCTTATAAAGATACCAATTTATTTTTAATTTTAAGTCAAGCTTAGCATAAACATAATTTGTGCTTTAAACATGTAATGAATATTGTAAATCAAGCACAATCAAAACATTATATATGTATGAAAAAGAAAATACCAATTGAATTGATATTATTTGAGATTTTGAAACATACATATATAGAAACAAATATGAGTGTACAAAAAATGAAATTCCATGAAGAAAATGTGTATAACTCATACCTATCCATCCTATTCATGCACATGATAAAGATTTTCAATTTAGAGCATATAAGGCATGGTTGCCCATCCATCCGCCCTTTAAGGTAGAACTTTTCAAAATATATTTTTGAGAATAGTTGTATTTTGAAAACACTACCAAATGAAGAATAAATAACTAGTTAAAGTAATTTTTAAAAACTAGTTAAAGATCCTTCAAACAAGAAACCAAATCATATATATCTCGTGAAGCATGCTAAAAACACAAGAAATGACACTCGAAGTTTATAAAGCTCAAAAATTCTCATGAAAATAATATTATTAGTAAACAAATGAAGTGTGAGTGCACAAGAATCATGTAAATAGCATTTTCATGAAAATGATCATTAAAGTTCAAAATAAACATGAATATCTTTTATCAAAAGCATAAAAATGTATTTTTCATTAAAATCAAACTTCAAAGGTATATGTATGTTTTATCTAAAACTAAAAATATACATACATATCCTAAACACAAAAGAGTCTATAATATAATTTGCATGAAGGCAAGGGACTCAATGGTATACATGTATATCTATTAGTTTTAGACAAGAATAACATATACATGAAGCAAAACATGCATAAGAATAGGGAAAATAAGTTAAAATGCACGAATCATCAAAATTAGGCTATACCAGTACATCTAATGGGTACAAATAAGCAATTGAGCACAAACATACAAATGTGGCTCACTAGTTGTACGAGTATATGCACAAGTTTTAATGAAAATTGACATTTAAACATGTAATCAAAACATGAAGTGTAAAACCATAAACAAACATGATTATTAAGGTAAATGCACATGTTTTAGAGTAATGCTATACACAATAGCTAAACTAAAGTGAGAACACAAATATAGATCCATATGAATATGCGTGTATCTCAATTACTATACATGTATGTCATAAGTCTAAATAATATGGCATTTAATAACAATCATTAAAAAATATGCTAAAAATTAATAATCTAAAAGTATGTAAACAAATAAGGAGTTAGAGATAGTTATCAAAACCATTAGGGCACATCTCTATGTCTCCAAACCATGGCGGTCCTCCCACCAAACTTTCTTGATAGTGATGCATCAATTGTATGTCCATCTACCCCATGCATCCACCACCAAGGCACCAATTCTCTCACATCATGTGAGAGCCCGCACCTACATCAAACACAAGAGGTGTGAACTTTGGTACCCATTTTCTTTTGGATCCACGGGGGTTAGCATTATTCGAAAGCCAAACATTTTTATTAGCAAAATTTACAGAATTTACCTTATCATAATAAATCTTTGCTAAGTGGCCTTTGCGGTCGCAATGTGTACATTTGTACACTCTAGTGTACACATAAGAATGAGTATGATCATGATGTGCAAAGTGTGCATATGTATGCTGTGGGTGAAGTGCATGAGCATGTGGAGCTTGTTTCTTTTGAAACAAGATTTTCAGTCTATTATGATTGAATGCACAATTGCTCAAAGTTGAGCTCAAGCAATTTATTCTATTTTTAAAATTGAATCTCATTTTTATGAATGTTGGCATGAAGAACATGGCAAGAATGAGAATCAACAACCTTTTTCTTTTTAGAAATATTTTTCTTTTCTTCTGAAATAAATTTTCTTTTCAAAGAGTTGTTTTCTTCGAAAGCAATTTCTTTTCTTTTTTTCACCAAATTTATTTTATTTTTCAAAGAATTATTTCTTCACAAAGATCATTTAATTTAGAAAATAAGAAAATATTCTCCTTTTTCAAAGATTCATTTTCTTTAGAAATGTTCTCCAATTTATTTTGAAAAGAATCTTTTTCCTTGAAATGGACTCATATTTATTTTTCAATCTTTTATGGTCCTTTTTAAGCAAATCATATTTTTCAAGAAGTTGTTAACAAAATGAAGCAAGATATTATATGACATGTCAACATCCTCTTCAAGCTCGGATTCGGAGTTTACCTCAAGGGTGTTATCCCTTTGGACCATGTAGCACAAGTTGGAAGCATCATTTTCGTCATCCGAGTCGCTCCCCGCATAGTATTGCTCTTGTTCGCCAAGGGAGACTATAGTGTTCCATACTACAAAAGCCGAATCAAAATTAGCAACCCTAGATAAATATTCATTATTTAGGGTACTCTTTAAAGCATGAAGGGATTTTGCATTAGCATCAAGGTTTTTGCTATTTAAACAATATGAATTTTTATAGTGGCAAAATAAACATGAATACCTAGGGCTTTAAGGTACATTGACATCTTAACCTTCTATGTTTGGATGTTAAGAATATCAAATGTGGGAGGTGACATAAAATCCATGTGTGTGTATAAATATTGTGATTAGTTAAAAATGAGAATCTTTAACTATAGGTAGTTAGACCCAAATCAAGAGCACCAAACTTTGATACCAATTGAAATCACCTAGGGGGTGAATAGGTGACTAACTAATCTAATGATGAATTAATGCGGAATTAAAAACTATTTATACAAACTAAAAACTATTATGCTAAACATACCAAGTATAACACAAAAGTGTAGCCGAATTTCTGATGAAAGGCTCTGGACTATCTCCTCAAGATTCCTCTAGATAAGAGTTGAGGTGCCGCTATGGCTCTCTTGGTTGAATACAAGTGTGAGCAAACAGTCCTCAAGCATATATCAATATAAGCACAAGTATATCAAGAAAGTAAAGATAAAGGCAATGTAAGCGTGCAAGATATAAACACAAGTGAGAGATAGAGAGAGCAATCGCAAACACGGGAGATTTATTTCGAGGTTCGAGCACCCTTGCTCTACGTCCCGGCCCTTAACACTATGAAGGATTTCCATTAGAATCGATCCCACCGGATCACTCGGTGCCGCAACACCTACAACGAGTTTACAGTAAAACTCCTTACACTCACTAGTCCCTCTCTTGTTCCCGTAAGAACTACACACGCAAGCACACTAGCTTGCCGAGACCGCACCTCTACACCGAGCTCCCACAAGAACTCGAAACAACACGAACCTGCAAGTTCGCCTCCCAAATACAAAGATGAAACACTTTGGTGATCTCAACACTTTGATCATCTAAAACTCTCTCACAACAAAGATCCCTATAGGATTTATATAGCAATGGATAGCTAAGTATGTGTGAAAAAACCTTGGATGGATTTGTGATGAAAAACTTAAGAAATCTCTTTTTCAAAACACTCTTGAAAACTCTCCTTTCGATATGGAAGTATTTGGCTCTAAAACAAGTGGAGATAAACACTTAGAAAGGTAGGAAAAACTACCTTAAAAACCCACTTCAAATCTTGTTTAAAACAGCCCAAAACAGCCCCATATAAATAGGCTCCAAAAACTAGCCGTTAGGGACAACTCAGCAGAATTTTCTCCTGTCGATCGACTGCCAACGCTCGGGTTTCCGACCGTTGGGAAAAGCGGTCGACCAGTCGGTGGACCGAAAACTGGGCTATGACCCAGCGGTCGACCGAAAACTGACCGGGACCATTTACGGAGAGCAGAAGCTCTCTGGTGGTCGACCGTGCAGTCGACTGGCCTTTGGCTGTGCACGTTCGTGCACATCGGTCGATCGCCCGGTGAACCGACTTCTGGATCGGTCGACTGGCAGAAGGCCTGGTCAGCAATTTTAGGGATTAAAACTTGGTCTTTTTACCTTCAATAAAATCCCATAAATTCTCATAAATTGTACAAAATAAGTTCATTGATATACTTTGATATACAAACATGTTTGAGTAAAAATCAAAACATGTTACAAATATTTGAACTATTTTTGTGATATAGAAATTTTGGGTTAAATAGAAATCTGTATTTTTCAAAAACTATCTCCAAATTGAAAACGATTTTTTCAAACTTCTCCAAATATAAAAACAAGATATTTTAAACCCTTTTGAAGCTTAGTGTGCATGGATATGATCCACTACACATATATGATGAAATATCTATATTTTTACAATAAGCTCTAAAATAAGTTTTGATAAAACACATGTATATTTTGAAGCTTGTAAACGAAACCGGTATTTTCTAAAATAAAAACTCTTTTATGAAAACACATATAAATCTTGTGTGTGAGTGTATTTGAACTTGAGCAATCCACCAACTAACTATCCTTTACATTTTATCTAAAAAGAAAATCTTGACACTTACAAACATGAAACAAGTCTTCTTGAAAATCTTCTCTTTGAAATTCTTCTTCTCCTTCTTGACTTGATCCAAACCTTGATTCAATGAGCTAGACTACTCTTGAGTACTTGATGGAATCTTGATGTGCGAGCTCTTGAATCAACATATGCTAGCTCCAAAATATGACTTAAATTCTTTGTTGAAGCTAAACACCAACTAAGATCTTGATCAAATATCTGAGACTAATTAAACACAAGATCATTAGTACTATAACTACATGAGTTAATCATCATCAAAACTAGAGCAATGGGCCTTTGGGTCAACATTTTAACCCAAACATTTATTTACAAAATTTGAATCATTTATTCTATCATAACAAAATTTTTCAAGGTGGCCCTTACGTCCACAATGTGTACATGTGTACACATGAGCATCATTGAATCATATGTGAGTATGATGAGCATGTGTATGCCGTGTATGGTGTGCATGTATATGTGAAACTTGTTCCTTACGAAACATGGATTTCAATCGTGTGTGGTTCATGGCACAATAGCTCAAAGTGGAGCCCAAACAATCAATACTCTTCTTCAAAGCACATATATCACTTTCAATAGAAGAAGAAGTGGAGCAACCAACATGTTTATCAATAGAAGAAGAAGCAATAGGAATATGACAAACATGTGAATCTAAATCATTTTTTAAAGAAGTATTTTTCTTTGAAACAAATCCAATTCCTTTGAAATTAAAGCAATTTTATTTTTAAGGAATCATTCTCTTTTAAAACAATTTAAGTTTTGAAGATAAATCTCATTTTTCTCCAAAACATCATCACAATTATTTTTACTTTTTAAAATTTTGTTATCATTTAAGGCAAGATCAAGTTGGGATTTCAATGAGTCCCTTTCAATTGAAATCTCATCTCTCTCTTGCAAAGCCATATTAAATTTTGAAAAAAATCTTTATTTTTTTAATTTAATACTTTTTTTTTCAAAACTTGATATTTTTCAAGCAAGTTTTCACACACAATAGATAGTTCTTCATTTAAAACATCGACATCTATATAATCATCACCGGAAGAACTAGCACTATCATCTAGTTGAGTTTCTGAATGTACCTCAATGGAGTCATTCCCTTGGACCATGTAGCACGCTTATTCGGACTCATCTCCACTAGATTCATCCTCCACATATTTCGTCGTTTGTAGCGCAGGAGAGGTCAAAGTGTTCCACACTGCAAAAACGGAATCACAATGAGAAATCATAGACAAATATTCTTTGCTTAATATTTGCCTAAGTGCCTCTACGACTTGTGCATTAGCCTCCATATACTTGTTATTACCAAGATAGGATTTCTTGGTAGTAGTAAGGTACACATACAATCCTAGGGCTTTCAAATAAGCACTTATCCTAATCTTCCATACATCGATGTTAGAAACATCAAACATAGGAGGGGTTATGAAATCCATTAGTGTAAAAACTATATGTGTGCAAATGCAAATGCTAGATTAGCAAACTAAGATCTCACTCCTAGGTGGTTAAACCTAATATCAGGAGCGTAGGCTCTGATACCAATTGAAAGTATACCTAGAGGGGGTGAATAGGTGTATGGCTAATCTAATGACAAATGATACGGAATTGAAAATAAATTGCAACACACTTAGTGTAACCAAAGAGTGTAGCCGAATTTCCCGTGACGGGCTCTGGAATGTCTCCTCTAAATTCCTCTAAATAAGAGTTGAGGTGCTATATGAAGCTCTCTTGGTTCAACACAAGTATGGCACACAAATAATACCAAGCATATAAATAATATGAACAATATGAATCAATGCAAGATAAGAGAGAGAGAGAGTAAGAGATAGTGGATTAAACACAAACACCAAGATATGTTTCGAGGTTCGAGCCACTCTCTCCCCACCTTCACACAGAAGGATTTTCACTAATGCGTCCACACAGGACTTCCCATAAGGGAACCTCTACTGAGGATTTGGGTAATACAACTATGGAGTACACAACTCCTCGCTCAAACAACAACAACCTCTACACAAGAGGTAAGGCACAAATCCACACAAGATCAACCTCTCAATAGAGGGATAGGCACAAAGTCAACACAATCACCTCTCACTAGAGGGATAAGGCACAAACCCAAACAACAACTTCAATCACCTCTACACTTAGAGGGATACCAACACAAACTCCACAATCGCCTCTACATAAGAGGGATAACAAAAACTCAAAGCAAAGATGGTTATAACACTTGGTGGTCTCAATAAACCACAAACCAATTTTTCTTACAAGATAAGGTCCTAATAGATATGATAGATAGATAGCTCAAGTGTGAGAAAATAAAGAGTTTGGAAATCAAAATCATAAAGAAAAACTCTTGGAAAAAACTCTAGATAAAAATATAAATGAAGATCAAAACCAATTCCCAAAGACTCTCTTTTTCTTTGAATTTTCCAACCTTTAAAAACAAATAAAGATAGATCTTTTAACTACAAAAACACTTTTAAACTCTTGCTGAAACACATTTGAAAGATGGAAAATTTTCTCTTCAAAAATCTTGTTAAAAACAACTCAAGAGGGGGGCTATTTATAACCCCTAAAAAATCTGCCCGTTGCAGCCAGGAAATGTCAGAAATGACCTTCCGGTCGACCGCGCCGGTCGACCGGGCCAAAGCCATCGGTCGACCGCTGATAGGTAGTGAAAAATGCATAATTATCATCATATATACCATCACATTTGCACATTTATTCATATTATAATGCACATTTATTAATCTTTCGTTATTTAATGTGTGCAGGCCTCGAATTATTATTTTATAAGAAATAAAGCTTAAAGAGCCCAAAAGCCCAGATCCAAGCCCATGTTTGAAGCCCAGGTGAAAAAGCGCAATTACAAGAAGTCAAAATGCAAATACAAGGGCTAAAAGTTGCAAATATCAGAGATAAGGGAAGGATAGACTTCTATCCAACCCTAAACACTTGCAGGATGAGGATAAAAGCCCAAGATAAGAAGGAAATTCGTGGAAAGAAGATTTGAAGAAATCTGGATTAAGGGTAACTTGATTACTAAGTTATCTCGAAAATCCAGATTAAAAGGCCAGGATGCATATTCCAGAAGCATGCGCCCAGACGGACGGACCAGGGAAGCCACGCGCCAAAGCGCGTGGCCTGACTCCACTGAACTGCCGCAGAAACGCGGCAAAAGCCGCAATTCTGCGGCAGTATGGATGACTCTGACTACTAGATTTCGTCTACATCTTCATCCGGGACTCTATCTTCTTCTGCACTATAAATATCCCTGCAGGCGCAGCAGAAAGTGCATCCAGAGACGTATTAGGGTTTCTTTTAGCTATTTTATCTAAATTTCTGCACGATTGTATTTTCCATTCATGTACGTTGTGGAGAAGGAGAAGATTTTGTAACTGGAGATTCATCTGAAATAAAGGTCACTCTTTTGTTCTCATTTAATTTCTGCAATTTTATTTTATTTTGTGATCTCTCTGATTGTTGTTTTATCTGTGATCTCTTCTGGTTTTCTTTTTCTTTATTTCCTTGCACTCTTTCTCATTAAATAAAATATATATAAATAAATTTAAAAAAATAATGAAGAACTAATTCTCTCTAGTGGTTTGCTGAGATTCTTGAAGCAACCCTAGAGCAGTTAAGCCTAGATCTGATTAATGAACATCTATAGAAACCCTAGGTTTAAAAACAACTTTTCTAGAAGATTAAACAAATACCTAGAATTCCTAATATAGGTTGCATATTAAAAGACTTCTCATGACTTCAAACTTAAGAACTAGGACAGCATAAATTTGAGATTCGTCTTTTATTAGGCTGTACCTAGATGTTAGGATGAACCATAGTTTGGCTTTTAAATAATGTAACTTAGCTAGAGTCTAGTATTGATTTTTCTTGCTTGAATTATTTGTAATGACCTAGGGTGAATCACCTACATCTTAAGATGAAGATCAAGCTCCTTAACTTGCAATAGGGTTGTGGTAGAAGATCAGCATAACCACGTCTTTAATATCATCTTTTTATCTCAAATCTAATCTCTCTTTTCTTACTTGAAGCATACAGAGGAATCGAGTCGAAAAGCTTTCATCGCATCCTTCCCTGAGGATCACGACCCGCTTGAGCCCTTGCTACAGCGGATTCGCATTGAGACTAAGAAATCTGAACTCTATTTCTATTCTTTAAAAAAATCTCAATCAACCGCCCGGTTGACCGGTCCCCAGCTTAGAGTGGGGTGCTTTGTGTCGATCGACCGTGCGGTCGATCGGCCGAATAGGCTGGCCTTTGTGTACATCCCGTGCACATCGGTCGACCATGACGGTCGACCGACTCCTGGTCCGGTCAACCGTCCGGTCGACCGCCAAAGCAGTCTCCCTGGGATTTAAGGGTTTTGAAAAATTGTTTTTTAATTTCAATTAAATCCCATAAAATCACATAAATTTCACAAAAATAACTTCTTGTAAGATCATTGAATACCAAACATGTGTGACTAAAAATCAACACATATTACAAACTATTTGAACCATTTTTGTGATATTGAAATTTGTCTTAAACACAAAATCTGTATTTTCTAAAACTTGAAATTTTGAAATGGAAAACTATTTCTCCAAAACTTGTATAAATACAAAAACATGATATTGAAACAACTTTGAAGCATATTGTATGTGGATATAATGCAATATACTTATAAAGATATATATCTATGTTTTTGACATAAAATCCAAAACCGGTTAAACCGAAAACCAAAACCAATAAACTTTAAACTTGTGTGTGTATGTGAACTTGAGCATATCAATACTATCTACCTTACACAAGATCTAAACATACTAAACTAAAACAAACCAAGGTCTTCTTGTAGAACTCCTTCTCCAAGTCAACTCGATCTAAACGCGATCCAACGAGCTTGACTCCAACCGAGTACTAGATGCGACTTGACGCTCGAGCTCTTGAATTAACATGTGAAAGCTCTAAAACTCCTTTGTTGAAGCTAATCACCTACTAATATCTTGTCGATCACTGAAACTATTTAAACATAAGATTATTAACAAACTATAACTACATGAGTTAATCATCATCAAACTAGAGTGATGGGCCTCTGGGCCACCACCAGAGAGCATTACTCTCTTAGTTGGTCGACCGCTCGGTCGATCGGGGCCAGATCTAGAGAGCAAGATCTCTGGATTGGTCGACTGCTCGATCGATCGGCCCTCAAGCCAGGCTTTTGCATGTTGCCTGTGCACATCGATCGACCGCTCGATCGACCGCCAAAAGCCCAGGTCTGGGTTTTTTTTAAGGATTAAAACTTAGTCTTTTAATATCCTATAAAATTCTATTTAAATCCCATAAAATCTACAAAAATAAGTTCATTGAAACACTTTAAGTACAAATATGTGTGATAAAAAATCAACACATTTACAAACAAATTGAATTATTTTTGCGATAGGAATGAGTGGTGAAAGCTGATCCATGTGCCCGATCTGGCGTAATTTTCTTTTGGTTCATGCAACCTACCCCAAACACTTGGGACAAATGGCTTACTTATTGTTGTTGTTGTTGAGAAATTAAGCTTTAAACAAAAACTAGTATTTTTCAAAATCAAACTTTGAAATAAAAACTGATTTTTTCAAACTTGTTTAAATACAAAAATAAGATATTAAAACTCATTTGAAGCATAGTGTGCATGGATATGATCCAATACACATATAAGATGAAATATCTATATTTTTGACGATAAGCTCTAAACAAAGTTTTGACTTTAATAAAACTTAAACAGATGATATAAAACTCATCAAAGAAGTTTTTCTAGACATTATGAAGCAATAATGTGTATGGATGAAATTCAATACACATATAAACCATGTAAACTTGTTTTAATGAAATCTATTCATGAAAAAAAAGATGTATACTTTGAAGCTCAAAACCAAAACATGTATTTCCAAAACTAAAACTATTTAACATGAATGTTTTGAAATATTGTGTGTGTGTGTGTGTGTGTATGAGCTTCAGCAATCCACAACTAATCTATCATTTATAATTTATCCTAAAACAAAAATCTTAAACTCACAAACTCTTGATTCAAGCCTTTTCTTGAAAATCTTCTTCTCCAAATAGACTTGATTCAAATGTTTGATCAATGACTTGGACTCCTCTTTGAGTACTTGATGCGATCTTGATGCGTGAGCTCTTGAATTAACAAGTGCTAGCTTCAAAACCTTACTTCTAATCTTTTGTTGAAACCAAACATTGACTAAGATCTTGATCAAACATCTAAAACTATATAATCACAAGATCATTAGTACATAACTACATGAGTTAATCATCATCAAAACTGGAGTGATGGGCCTTTGAGCCAACAATATCCTCCTTTTTGATGATGACAAAACTCATGAAGTTATATATGCATGGATTAAGATAAGCTACATTGAAGCTCCCTTTAACTCATGCATAGCAATAAACAATAAGGATATTCAATAAAAGCATTTAACCTAAACAAACATATATGGATAAATAAAAATATTTACATGCATATAAACTTAAAATTTTCTCCTCCTTTTTGTCAATTCATGAACAAAGGGGCGAAGGCAAACAAACAATAAAGATTTATGTGCGATATACATTCATGAAGAGAGAGACGTTAAGTTAGCTCCCCCTGCATACATGCATTACATGGAGAAGGGATGACTAGACCCTAACGCATATAAAGCATAATATACAATGTGTAAGCGGAGATATTAAGTTCCCCTACACATGTGTATCACATAAAAAAGTGGAGATATTAAGCTCCTCTTGCATATAGGCATTACATATCAACAAATTTTGAAAGAAACTTTAGAGACCACTTAAAATAAATTTTGAAATTTCTTGAAGTCAACAATAAAATTTGGTATCAATTAAAATCAAATAGTAGTTGACAAAAACAAATATTGATATCATCCATAGGTAAACAAAATTATTAAGATACCAATAGTAGTTTTGATACTAATTGAAGGTAAAACATGAATTACATTTTGATACCAAAAAAAAAATACCATTGAAATCAATGCATAAGCTTGTAAAGATACCATTAGAATTAAGTCAAGCTTAGCATAAATATTTTTTGCTTTAAAAAATGTGTAAAGATATTGTAAAACAAGCACAATGAAAATCATATATATGCATGCATGATCAGAGCAAGATATAATATCAATTGAGATATGATACATACATATACATAGAAAACAAATATAAGTATACAAAAAATTGAAACAACATGAAGATCATGTGTATAACCTATATCATCTACCCTTATTATGCACATGTTAAAAAGATGTTCAATAAGGCATACAAGGCACGGTCGCCCAACCAACCGTCTTTGGAAGGTAGAAGTTTTCAAAAATAAGATTTTAAAGATAATTATAGATTGAAAACACTACCAAATGAAGAATAAATAACTAGTTTGAAATAGTTTTTGAACAACTAGTTAAGATCCTTCAAACATGAAATCAAAACATGTATCCCATGAAACATGTATATTACACAAGAGTTGATACTTAAAATCCATAAGGCTCATAAATACTCATGGAAATAAAGACATGAGTAAACATAAAATATGTGAGTGTACAAGAATCATGTAAATGACATATTCATGAAAATAAACAATAAAGTTCAAAACAAAATTCATATGAAAATATTTTTCACAAAAACATGATATATCTTATAAACATGTAATAATCATTAAAACTAAGACATACAATGTATAATAAAAAAATAATTGAAAACACAAAAAGAATAAGACATGTAAAGCATGTATCTCAAAAATTGTACATGTATAACATAAGTTTTAATAGAATATACATATGAACATGATATAGCCATTTAAATCAATATATGCTTTAACTAAAGCATATAAAAATATAAATCAATCCAAAAGAAATAGGCATGTAAATCCATTGAAAAGTTTTTCAAAAAATACATGCATAGTATACAACCAATTGATTGAGGTTAAAACCTGCACACAAATACAGAATTTTAGAACTTAAGAATAGGATGCGCAAGTACTCAATACTACCGCTATAGCAAGTGGCTATGCATGTCGTGATCCACAAGGAGGGACTAGCGATGGAAGTTTTTTTAGCAAGTTCTCTTTTGAGTTACAATCAATGGTTAAAGTTCTTATTTTAGCTCTTTAAAAGAAAAGGAAAATAAGTTAAAGTTAAGTTAAGAAGAAAGTGATAGATTGAGAAGGTGGAGAAATAGAAAATGGATATATACAAAGAAATTGAAAAGAGTGATAAAGAGTTGGGAGATTGTGGTGTTGTAATCTAAACTAAAATTAAAAGAAAAGAAAGTTAAAACCTAAAAAACTTACTTATCTCTTTGGCTCCTGCTTACCATTGACCCGTATCGACGATGTACCTTTTTTTTGAAGGCGAGCAAAATATGACAAATAGGATCTTCCCCATTCCCGTTTACACTATGAAATAAAGGGGTAAGCTACACTACCATAGAAAAGGATATCCATCACCATAAGAAATCAATGGCACTTGTAAGGGCAAGGCAACTTCGAGGCTATCGGAGTCATTTGGATTCACAAACACAGAAGAGGGAAGCAAACAAAAATAAGAATAAAAAAAAGAAACTTCGATTCAATTCAAATAACAATAAAAAAAGATTACTTACACCTGTGTCACCCTCAGTACAAGCTTGTTCTCATTCTCTATAAAATCTCCTCTCCTCTTAGTTACCATAAAGAAAATAAAAATTACATAAGAGAAAAATAAAATCTAAGTTATAAACTACAGAATAGCCTAACTTCTACTCTCTGCCTTTTCTTTTCATTTGCCTTTGAGATTGCAGGTATTTATAGGAGAAATGCATAGGGTAGAGGAGTATAAAGATAAGGGAAGTTGGATATTTCTGAATTTGAGTACTCCCCTTATCTTCAAACTTGATTTGATGTGGATATTCAGTTCTAATTTGTAACTTGTTGGCGTATTGATTGCTGATATACTTATCAAATGATAGAATTAGAAATAGTGATCAACTTAAGAGTTGTACCTCTTTAAGTCTTCTTTTTGGATTATCTTGAATCATCAGATGTGAATTTCGTTAGCGAAAGTTATGATTCAAATACTAAAATGTATCCAGTCAGAATCCGAGTCAAAATTGCTTCATCTCATCCGTTGATCTTCTCTCTATCCATTTATCCCTTTGGATTTTTAATTTGGACTCTGTATTTGATGTTATTCGTCGTTGATCTTTAGCTATCCAAATGGATTTATAAAATGTAAATTTTATCAGTTTTCATTCAGTGTTCTTCTGATTTGCTCTGATCTTCAGCTGAACATTTACCCCAATCCTTGATTTGTTCTAATTAGATCTGGGATCATCTTCAGCTAACCAAATAAATCCAGTTAAATCTGATTTTACTGGTATTTATTTGGTTTAATCCTCTTTCTCTTCATGATTATCTTCTATAAAATAGACATTTAAGACAAGAAAATTAGCAGATTTATTACTCGATAAATGTAAGAGTGTAATAAAAAGAATGCAAAATATGTGTATGATCACACCCCCACACCTATCTTTTGCTCGACCTCGAGCAAAACAATAAAACTAAACCAAAGATTATTAGACCACTTACTCAGGTTACGCGATAGCACTGAGCATGTGCAACAAGCCGTTAAACCTCTTGGTTTCCCCTAGAGGACGAGTTTTGTCGCGTGAGGATTTTCAGTGATTACACACTCACAAAATCCATAAAAAAGAGAAACAAAGTGTTAGTATTTTGGAAACACATTTTGAAAGAGAAAAATATTTGAAGCATTATTGTAAGAGTTCAAGTAATATAAGTTATAGGGAAACCAAATTTTTCATTCCTAAACTTAGTCTCTATTTAAAAATTTGTTATCAATCAACGTAAGGAGTCAAATTGTACTTCTCATCTAGTCTATTACTTTACCCTAAGTCATATGCACATTCGTGACCGTGAAATTTTGACTAACGGTTCTCTAACTCAAACTTTATGCCTTATTTATTTATTTTGGGTGGTATTACTCCTTAATTTTATTAGGCTTTCTAATCTACCCATGTAACGAGCTTTTAATCGATGACTCCCAAACCGAACGGTTTTAGGGCACCGGGTGAGAAACACCCCAAGGACTTAAGAACTCGAGCAAATAAGGCTACAAAACTAAGAATTTATTATATGAGCTTCTTTTAGGCGTAAATATTTATGCTTTATGAGGCACAAATACCCAGCTTAATCAGAGGATTTTATATATATATATTTCTTTTTTTTCTTCTTTTTTTTATAAGGCATAAGAATCTTTATTTTTAAACCCTAAGTGTGTAAGTGTATAAAGCATGTATATATTATTAAGGTAAAAATCAAGACTAAATTACTTTTTCAAATTTTCTTCCTATCCATGAAAATCAAGCAAATAATCTTATTTTGACCAAGTATAAGAAATCCTAATTATGATTCTCTTATTCCTTAAAATTGACTTAATTTCTTACAAAAAAATATGTCAAAATATTGTTTCTATTTTCAAAAAGTTTTTAAAAGTAAAAGAATGTTAATAATTTTTTTAAATAATAAAAGGAAAACCGAAGTTATGTTAGAACTCTCCCCCACACCTATCTCATGCATTGTCCTCATGTATGAATTAATGCATAGATGCATAAAAAAGAATAAAGGGAAGAAAATTTTACCTAATGGTAGTGCTTCAGGTGGTGGTCTGATTGGGTCAAGCGTTGCTACCCAATCAAGATAATGTGGTGGTTCACGGAACCCACCTTTTGATTGATCTCTTTTCTATTTACATATTCACAATCCCCAATATAAATAGGATTATGAAAGATCCTATCATGAAGCTTACTCCCTTTACATGACCAGTCTTGAAAATCAACACGGAGTCATCATGGTCTATACCTGTTTCCAACAAAAGAATGTGACTTGGTGGAATGATTGACTTGGGCTCAAGAATGATAGGTTCAGGAACCAATACTAACTCAGAAAAATCAATTTTGGTTTCGATAGTTAATTTTGGTTCAAGAGTTGAGTCCAAATACAAAAATTAAAATTCACATTCTTTTTCATTAATGGAATGTGACTATCCAAAATTAGTGATTCAATTTATAGATCTATGAGTACGAGAATAAATATTGGCCTGAAAATTTGATCCAAATTTGGTAAGAATACCGGAGTCAACATAGATTTGAAGATGGGAACTGAATCACAAAGTTGGGGATCGGGTTCACATTCATAATTAAGTTCAATCTCATTAAAATGAAAACTTGCCAATTCATTAATGGGCTGATATTGGTCAAGTTCAAGGTTTTGTGGTGAAATTGAATCTTGGCCAAAGTCTTCAAGATACCATGATTCTTGATTTTCATCAATATAGCTAGAAGTGTCAGAATAGTCAAAGATTGGGTAGGGAGAGTTTCCTTAGTCCTATGCATGTTTTCCAATCTATTAAGTCTTGCTTCTATCATATCGAGTGGATCACTTTG